>BOPN01000354.1:31033-33533 GCA_017312705.2 Penaeus japonicus
GCAAATACATTAAATCGGTATGAGCTCCAGTAGGACATAATTAAACCAATATATGATTAATAGAAGCATCCTATCTCTCAGGCACAATATCTTTTTTTTAGTATAACTTCAAGTATTTATGAGTGGTGAACTTCTGAATGAAGTCTAGGTCCTGAAATAGGATAATTGTAAGTGACGAACCAAAAACTTACAACCAGTAAAAGTCAAAAAATAAACTTAAAACTTCGGTAGGTTTTGGTTTCACGATAACTTAAACCGCGCATGAAAGTAACTACGTTCAATTTACATATTCAGTGCGGAGCCGCGACACTTGCTGACTAGAGAAAAGTTCAGTACCGGTGAACATATGGCTGGCCGATGAAGCCCGCTAATGTGAACGAGCCTTTGTTATGCATCCCTCCTCATTTAGTGCGTGTGTTTCGAGGGTGCTTGGACACACACACGCTTGTCGGTGGAGCAGTTCGGAACACTCCCCGTGACAGAGGGTTGAGACATTAAAGATATGGTTTTGTTGGAATAAAAATGTTGACATTTACACGTAAAATGGACTGGTAATCGCATTAGCATTGTTTTTTATGGACTATTATTTTAGTAGAAAATTTTTAAAATAGAAAATTAATTTTATGTTGATTATGATAATTATGGTAACTATATTGAGGGTTGTTGAACAGAATAATTACAATGCTAATGGCAATGCTAATGATGGCAATGTAGTTGATGAGATTAACTTCAGGCTGTTCAACGTTAAAGGAAATTGTACCTGGTCATTTCTCACCTGAGTGATGATGAATCTTTTCCATTACAAGCTGAAATGTTGGTCCGGGTCGCTCTCCCACCCTTTCTATTTTTCTCATCCTTCCTTTCTCTCTCCCATTCTCTCCCTCAGCCTATTTCATCTGCTCTCTTCCACACACTCTTCCACTCTCTTTTATTTCCCGTCCTCCCTCCCTCTTCCACTCGCTCCCATCTTTCCTCTTATCTTTTACTTTTCCCCCCGTCCTATCGTCTCTTTTCCACTCCCTCTCCCATCCCCCCCATCCCGTTCTCTCTCACATTTACTCTATCTTACCCCGTGTTCCTCTTCCACTCACTCTCTCACCCTTCCTTTCTCTTTCACTCTCCTATCCGCCCTTCCTCTCTCTCTCTCTCTCCCTCCCTACCCCCCCCCCCCTCCCCCCCTCACACACACACACACACACACACACACACACACACACACACACACACACACACACACACACACACACACACACACACACACACACTCTCTCTCTCTCTCTCTCTCTCTCTCTCTCTCTCTCTCTCTCTCTCTCTCTCTCTCTCTCTCTCTCTCTCTCTCTTCACTGTCTCTCCCTATTTCAACCACTTTGGTTCGTCTGTCCCTGCTCTCTCTTTCCGCTTGTCCCCACGTTTTTCGTACCGTATTTCCCGCCCTCTACCCTCCCCGCCCCTCCTCTCAATCCCCCTCTATCCCCCACTCTCGCGCTCCTCCACTTGACCTTCACTTTTTCCTCCTCCCTTTCCCTCTAGCTCCTTCTCTTCTTCTCCCTTCTTCTCTTCTACTCCCTCTTTCTCTTCTACTCCCTCTCCCTCGTACTCTTTTGCTCTTCTTATATCTGTCTCTTTCTCTATATATCCCTCTTCCCTTGTCTTCCTCACCACTTGATCTTCCTCCATTCCCTTCCACTTTCTCTCTCTCCTCTTCTCTTCTCCTCTCCTCTCCTCTCCTCTCTTCTTCTCTTCTCTTCTCTTCTCTTCTCTTCTCTTCTCTCCTCTCCTCTCCTCTCCTCTCCTCTCCTCTCCTCTCCTCTCCTCTCCTCTCCTCTCCTCTCCTCTCCTCTCCTCTCCTCTCCTCTCTTCTTCTCTTCTCTTCTCTTCTCTTCTCTTCTCTTCTCTTCTCTTCTCTTCTCTTCTCTTCTCTTCTCTTCTCTTCTCTTCTCTTCTCTCCTCTCCTCTCCTCTCCTCTCCTCTCCTCTCCTCTCCTCTCCTCTCCTCTTCTCTCCCTCTCCTCTCCTCTCCTCTCTCTCCCTCCTTTTCTCTCTGTCTCCCTCTCCCTCTCCCTCTCCTCTCTCTCTCCTCTCCTCTCCTCTCCTCTCCTCTCCTCTTCTCTTCTCTCCTCACTCTCACTCTCACTCTCTCTCTCTCTCTCTCTCTCTCTCTCTCTCTCTCTCTCTCTCTCTCTCTCTCTCTCTCTCTCTCTCTCTCTCTCTCTCTCTCTCTCTCTCTCTCTCTCTCTCTCTCTCTCTCTCTCTCTCCCTCTCCCTCTCCCTCTCCCTCTCCCTCCCTCCCTCTCCCTCTCCCTCTCCCTCTCCCTCTCCCTCTCCTTCCCTCTCTCCCCCTCTTCCTCCCTCTTTCTCCCTCTCCCCATTCCCTTTCACTTTCCTTCCCCTTCTCTATTTTTTAATTATCTAACCAAATTGCAGATATACAGTATAGAGTATATCAACAAACACACTGCGTCCACTATGTGTCCACTATGAAAAATCAGCCTCAACCAACC
>BOPN01000354.1:38533-46033 GCA_017312705.2 Penaeus japonicus
GGCTTATTATAATTGTTACAAACTACAACAGTACTCATACGATAGTAGCAGAGATAGAAGAGACGCCGGTATTTTGCCTTCCAATTAAATCTTATCTTTAACTGTTAAATATTTTATGTGACTTACCTTTCATACCCCCCCCCCCCCTTCCCCATTCGTCCATGGCCATTTCCTTTCTTTCGTTGCCTTCGCTTCCTCCCCTCCCCCTCCCACATTTTAAAGCTCCCCGTGCCTGAAAAGTAACTGTTCTCTTTGCTTAGTCACCGATATCATCTGTTCATTAGTAGTTCCGTAATGACGTTATTGCGGTTGTGCTATTATAGCCGTACGGTAATTCACAGCTCGGTCTCTTGTAATCCCCATCAAAGGCGTTATTTTTTCTGACTAAGCCTCCGGACCCATCCAGACCCCATCCAAGGCCCTCCCTTTTCCCCACAGTCCTCCGCAGTGTCTTGAGAACGATTAGGCTTACGTGCCTTTTGTCTTCGTCTGGGCGATGTATTGTCACTCACAACCATTGTGTGTCGCCGCGAAGTTGTCTACACACATGCGGCGATGCGGCGGTATTAATGGTTGGGTAAGGGGAGGTATGGGCCAAGGGAGCCACAAATTCATTTTATGACGGTGGGAGGGAAAGCTTTGTCGATGATCAAGTAAATGACATGTGAACAGGTGGCCGGTTGTTCTTGAAGAGGACACCCCCTTCTCTTTTTACCTGAATGCCAGTGCGGTCTTCTACTCGGTAGTGCCAGGGAAATAAAACGGCTGTTGCCGTGGGGCTTGTCTGCAGATTGATGCAAATATAAGAAGTGGAGTGGGCACCGAGGGCGAGCGAGACTTAATGATACATTCCGTGAGTGTCTGACTTCAGCTTACGTGACGTTAATTACGTGCGGGAATGCAATCTGTAATAAAAGACGAAAGGAAGCGAATGGGAAGTGGGAGATAAAGAAGGCCAATCACTGAAAAGGGAAGACGAAATTAGATGCTTTTGTATGATACTGGAAATAGGTTAATTGTCGATGATGAGAGGGAAGCGGCGGTGATAAACAATATTTCCGCGGTGGTTAGAACAATTAACCCTCACGAAGAGCGTATTATGGTTGGGCGGCGTGGGCCCAACCCCCTCCCTTCCGACCCCTCTTCCTTACCTGACTCTGCGCTACAAACAATGGCTCCAACTTTCTTTCAAGACGCAGCTTTCCATTAAGGGATCCGGGAACGGGGCGAGGAAGCCAGAGGGGGCAGAGGGGGAAGTGGCAGCGTAGCGATCTTAAGCGATTGAAGATATTACATTTAAAAGTCAGCATATGTTTTCCCAGTGCTTGTCATAATACGCCTATCGGTTATACCAAATCATAGTATGTTATTTACTTCAGCAACATAGGGCATATAAATGATTCTTTGATATCCCAAAGAGGATCTAAATCATTGGTATTGTAGATGCGACTTCCATTGTGAGTTACTATTTCTGTTCTGAGGGTACTGTTTATTTGATAATGTGTCCTATGTGAGTACGTCCCATTCATGTCATTTTTCCGGAACATGTTTTCGACATGTTTTAGGATTATTGGACGATAATGTCAGCGTGGGATGAAGCACGGATGGACGTGCGTGGGAGAAAACTTTAGCTAGTGTTGGTGACACCAGCGGTAAGCGTCTGGATTTCTGAAAGGAGAAACGCATAACGGAGGAAAAAGGAGAAAAGTTAAAGATGTATGAAAGAGGGTCGCCGCTTATACATCCGGCTAAAATTCGTTACTCCTGTGGTCCCAAGATGAAAGGGAATTCACAGAAGAGGCGGGAAACACCAGTCCGGTGAAGGTATGAGACTAAAATGTCGAAGCATTTAAGTAACCCAAAGATCCCCTATGGTGTGACGGCCGGGGATGGTCACTGAAGGACTACTCACGTTACAGTGTTTGTGTTCAGTGCTAAGTTTGTTGTGAAAAAGCGGAGCTGTGACAGCCATTACCTCCCGAGTGTTGGTGTTGCCGGGGGGTCGACGGGTGAGGTGGAGGATTACCCGGCGGGGAAGGATGGGTAGGCGAGCCTCAGTTTCCGGTGACCCGTCGGGTGGGTGTGCGGAGGGGGTACGGGGTGGGGAAAGGGAGGGGGTCTGGTCACCACAGAATACCTGGCTTCTGACACACACACACAGGGAGGAAGAGGGAGGGGCGGAGGCAAAGAAGGATATGACCTAACCACACTGATACTTTTACATTTAGTAATTTTGATAGTTACGCCAACTCCGCAGTAACAATGGCGACATTAAGAGTAATGGTAATAGTAGTGATAGGAAATGAAAACTACAACCAGAGGACATAGAATTACTTTTGTCAGACGTGGCTGGAGGATGAAGTTGAAGGTCCAGTAGGTTGAGAGTTCGGCTTGCCTCGGCGGCTAAGATTAGTCTCGTGTCCACGTAACGGCCAGCCTCGGGAGGGGGCCTTGGGTGCAGGGGGTGCGGGGGTGCAAGGGGGGGGGGAGGTGAATGGAGGACTTGGTTTCCACATCTGTTTCGTTATTGGATGTAGGTCGGTGGGATTAGTGGATTACCGTGTGTGTACGTGTGTGTGGTTGCGTGCGTGAATGCGTGAGTGTCGGCAATGGAAGAGAGAGAAAGAGAGAGTGGGGAGAGCAAGAGAAATAGAGGAAGTAGATGAAAAAAAACACAGATTAAGTAGGGAAATAGAGATAGGGTGGGGAGGAGAGGTGAGAACAAATAAAAGCTGAGAGAGAACACTTGTTCTGTATCGCTTATTCAATTTTTTCGAAATATGTATTTTTGTGCCTTCATACGTTGTGAGATTAACCAATGTATTTTCTTGTAGACTTATCCCCCAAAAAAGAAGAAAAACATCATTATTGATATTCACAGAAGGACTTCTCCAATCTGGGATTCAGAGTTGCGTTAGTTCCAGCTTTATTTCGGTATTAATGCCCTTATCTATTTAGTTATTAACTTGAATATTATTTTGTTTTTTGGTACTTATTACGGGCTTTTAGTTATTCATCACCTTTAGTTTTGTTGACGAGTTGAATCTGACTTTTGAGCACTCGCCAAGACGTCTCCGAGACTTAACAAAAGTCAATAATGGCGGAACTGCGTTTGCATTAAAAAGCAACCCTGCGATGTCGAGCAAATTCCAGCTTTTAAACCTATGTAGATATGTTTATGTAAGTATGTTATAGTTTTCGATATTACGTGGTCATGTTTTGTAGAAGAACAGAATAGACAGAAGAGGTCTGAATAGCAGACAGTCGTTAAGAAATATATGTTTTGTAGTAAGCGGGATAAGTATAAAAGCAAACCAAAGAAAAAAAAGATTACTGGTAAATATAAGAGCAGGTAGGTAGAAAAATGTGGAAATAACTAGATAGATTAACAAGCAGTCACACTACATGTATATAGAGGTTCTTCATGACTTCGACGGTGGCTGCGCAGTCGGGTGAACATTTATAAACATACTGAGAAAACTATCTGGAAACATAAACAACCACAGGGATGTGTGCTCTCTCCCTCTCTCTCTCTCTCTCTCTCTCTCTCTCTCTCTCTCTCTCTCTCTCTCTCTCTCTCTCTCTCTCTCTCTCTCTCTCTCTCTCTCTCTCACTCTCTCTCTCTCACTCTCTCTCTCTCTCTCTCTCTCTCTAGCTCTCTCTCTCTAGCTCTCTCTCTCTCTCTCTCTCTCTCTCTCTCTCTCTCTCTCTCTCTCTCTCTCTCTCTCTCTCTCTCTCTCTCTCTCTCTCTCTCTCTCTCTCTCTTTCTCTCTCTCTCTCTCTATCTATCTATCTATCTCTATCTCTCTATCACACGCACGCAGGCACGCACACACACACACACACACACACACACACACACACACACACACACACACACACACACACACACACACACACACACACACACACACACACACACACACACACACACACACACACACACACACACACACACACACACACACACACACACACACACACACACACACACACACACACACACACACACACAAACACTGCATAAATACAATGTATATTTATTTATTTATTTATTTATCACTACTTTTACTATTAATTACCAAATGCTGATGATTTCAGTATTCTTATTTCATCGTTTTTTGTCTTGCACGAGCACTTATTGACATTCATGTTGTAAAAGCTTAATTTATAACAATGATTCTTTCTCTTTGCAGGTAAGCAAGGCTGGCCTTTGCACTTCAAGTCTCCAGCACGATAAAAGACACAGGTGCGTGTTGCTCGCTGATGACAGTAAGTGGTTTCAATACGTGATTATCGTCGATTATCAAGAGTAACAAGAATGAATGTGGAACTGCGGAGTGGGAATGCGAGAATCATTTGTGGTCTTTGGGCTGTACGTGCTTGCTTTGGCATCCCGTGACGCATGAAACGATTTCCCTTCGGGTTTCTTTGAACTATTAACTATCAAGCGAATCCATCCTTTTTTTTAGTGATATTTGTAGGTTTAGAACCGAGATAAAAAGTGAGTCTGTGAAATGGCCGCCGTGATTGGCCCTCATTTTCTGTTAGAACACATTCAACAGTCGCAGTCGGGGACGCGGCAATTTGTCATAACGTTCCAGTCCATGGAGGCCACCTACAGGTCGGGATGCAGGTTACAGGATGGGCTTGTGATGAGAAAACAACACTGCTGCTGCTGCGTAACGCTTCATGTGTGGTAAAATTGAGGAAGGGAGAGAAAGAGAAAGAAAAAGAGGAAGAATAAAAGGGAAAGTAAATGGATGAAGAGATGTAGATGGAGACTAAACAAGAGGAAAAAAAAGGTAGAGAGGGATTTTTTTGCATGTTTTGAATATGTTTGCACTCACATGTCAGGTACACGTGCCTGTGCATGAGCTAATACAGCAACAGTCGCACAGGCGCCTTTGGGTGACTGGGCTGCCACAGGATCCGGCGTCGGGATGAGAAAGGCGGGGAGGGGGAGGGAGAGGGGGAGAGGGCGGGGTGATGCCGGGGTGATGCCACTCTGTGCTCTTCTGGGAGATACTGAATCACAGCTTTATTTGGCTCGTGGATACAAGGTCCAATTTTTATTTATTTGGCAATCTGGCTATGGCCCTGCCACTGTTCGACTTTGTTATTCTATATCAGTGCCAACCAAATCAGAACTATAAATGTTTTTTGAGAAAGAAAGAAACAAGAATTAGGAAAACATTGAATCGGATATATGCATAGGCAGAGAATGTGAAATTGCATTTCCGTGTCGGGTAGTTGTCATCCGCTGCAAGTGCTGTGATACGTTTTTAGTTTTGATGCATTTTTCCGATCTGTAAAGGGCTCTGTTTGCCATCTTGTTGTCATTTTTTAGTGTGACTTATGCGAGATTGACGAAGGAAATCGGATTAGCATCCATTTACATTAGCTGCATCAATATAGGGCGGAGACACACACACGGGAAATAACCTTGTGGTTATGTTGTTATTTATAGCGTCTTGTCGGGATTTCCTTGATTGAGGAAGTGTGTCATTGTGGTTGCCAGACGAAGGGCGTTTTGCATATGTAGTCTAGTGGTCAGAACTAGAGTTAGGAGAGCTGATGGGTTATGCAGAATTGACGCTATGTTTCGAGTGATTGCTTACATGTGGTAATTGTGGTTTCCTGTCTTATTCATTGGGGTTAAGCATGAACATATGCCATTCGCAACACATCGTATTATGTGTACATATTGATAAGCATTCGCAGAACCGAATCTCAAACTCGAGAGCAACTGTTCGATTTTGTCAGAGTAGTCTGTGTCTCATGGGTTTTCCACCATTTACTGAAGGTAGGATGGGATGGGATATGCCGATTTTGTTCCTTATAAAGTTTTGTTTCAAGTTTTTAGATTGTTATCCGCGTCTGTTTGTAGTTTGGAAATGAAAGGAGCGATGCTGTGTCGCAGTAATATTTGATAATCAATCTACGCGCCACCAAATGCCATTCAAAGTTTCCACAGCACATTACCGTCTCTAACCCCACAGCTAGTTGTATTTCAATAGGTTTCCCGCTCCTCAATTTGGCGTCACATCACAATCCCCCCATTGCACAGTTCTTCAATAGGGCCATGCAGAGAACTTGTCACCATCACCAAACTGCACAAACAATTCTGGCAGCGTTTTGGCTCATCACAACCCCTAAAACACGACATAGCGACCCCGACACGAATCACAGCACGCCACCTGATCGCCGTGCCTTGGACTGGCGACAGGGATGATATTTATGTATACGTAACGACGACCCTGTGTCGTTGATCCGCGCGAACACGTACCTGCAACATTAGGACTAAGCCGCGAAAATCCACAGGCGTGTTCTTGCCCTCCCTTGTTCTCGACGAATGTTGATGAAGATTTCTGTGCCCGAGTCGCGTTGGGGGTTGTAGGGGTAACGGTAGGGGTGGGGGTGTGGGGGTGTGGGGGGTTGGGGGTACGGGTGGGGGTGAGAGGTAGTGGGTAGGACTGGGATGGTTTGACACTTAAGGGTGAGTGGTGAGAGGAAATGGGCGCGTGGGCAAGTAGAACAATAAACCCATGTGTAATTGTAATGCCAGGTCCTCGTGGCAGGTCTTAATGCCTGTTGCAACGACGTCCCCCTTTAACGCTCGCCCCGATTTACACCGCCTTTTGTTCTCCTTCTGGTTCGAGATGCTACCTCCGTCTACTTCGAGCTCCACGGTACTTTCGTTTTCTTGGCTGCGAGAGAGAACGAAAAAGAAAGAAAGAGGGAGAGGGAAAGGGAGAGAATGAATAAATGATTTGGGGAAAAAATGAAGATAATGTTGCCATTGGACAATTATCTTCCTTTTTATAATTTATCGATATGAATTTTATAAAAGAAAAAGAAATATCGTCAGGAAACCTTCCAATAAAGTAAGCTCAGTGAATACAATGTTTTTCTTCTCAAAATTCAATGTGCGTCGTGATTTATACACGCTTAGGGTTGTTTGGCCAGTTAGGTATGATTTTAGATGAAAAAATAAGAATAGATAAAAAGATAGATACATTAACACTTACATGGTGTATTTAATAATTCAGATATGTGGTCTCACTGTAACCAAAATAACTTGCAAAGAGCAGGATTGGAAAAAAAAACAAGTTTCGTATTCCTAACCCCTTGAGGGACTATTTCCATCTAAGCCACTGAGATTACGCACCAAAGAGCGCATTGTTCTTTCCCTTTACAAAAGCAGGCTATATTCGACAATAACTCTGTATATAAGCAAATGAAGTTAGCAGGCCGCGGGTGCGTTGGCTACCTCGCCATGATAGCCTCTCGTGTCACGCTGATAGGCCTGAACGCGCTGCAAAATGCATCGATAAACACTGCACAGTCTCTGCGATTGCCAATTTATCAGTGCCTATTGATAACATTGCTGTTTCTCCCTCTCTTATTTTCTCTTTTATTCTCTCACATACATGCTTTCACTCTCTCTATCTTTCTGTCTCTTTGTCTGTCTGCCCCTCTCTCTCTTTGTCTGTGTCT
>BOPN01000354.1:53533-58533 GCA_017312705.2 Penaeus japonicus
AGGCCGCCCGCCCGCTCGCCCGCCCGCGCCACAACTCCAATAACGTTTATGTCGGTGTAACATCTGCGCTTATACACCCTAGCACTGTGAATGCATGAAAACTGCCGGCGAGGACAATAAAACTGTCTGATACACCATCGTTTTCACCCTTTATGCGAGCAGCAGGTGTTGGGGCTCCAAATTTACTGGATTATTTTACTGAGAGGCTTGAGAGCACGAGCCGGCTACCCCAAGACCTAATAAAGCTCAGACCGCCAAAGAATGTCTCATAGTTCACGCTCTTATGGCCGACGCCACTGTGAACAACTTTCATGGAGGGAGAAAGGGGAGAGAAGGGGAGGGGAGGGGAGCGGAGGGGAGGGGAGGGGAGGGTGGAGAGTAGAGGGTGGAGGGGAAGGGGAAGGGGAAGGGGAAGGGAGAGAAAGAGGGGGGGGAGGAGAGAGAGGGGAGAGGGGATGAGGGGGAGGGAGGTAGATGAAGGAAAGCAGGGAGAGGAGGGAGGGAGGGAGGAAGGAAGGAAGGAAGGAAGGACGGTTCTAGGTTACAGCAAGCAAGCATATTGACATCCAGAGACTCCGGCAAGGCGGAGACGTGTTTTGGTACGGGGTGAATTTACTTCAATTAAATTTATTTTCTCTACAGAACACCAACGACTTAGCGCAGTTAAAAGTAATACATGTACGGAGATCTCCGACACTGCTGGCTGTTTGATGTAGCAGTTACGAAAAATTATTATTTTTTGCGTTGGTCCAAACTGCTTTCATCATATCATGTACATATGATTAGTGCTGAATAACCAACGCGACTTTCATTTTTTTACGTGTTAATACATCGGTGTCGCTGGGAAGCGGTGCCGCACTGAGGTCCGCGACGGCTGTGGGGCCCAAAGACCATTATCGTGGCTAGCAAGATTGTCCAGAGATCATAAAGTTAATAGATCGGGGGCATAATGACCACTGGGGTGACGGCCACTGAAAGAAACTCTTCTGGCTTTGCTCTTTGGATATGGACGTGCTCAGTTTATGCCTGTATGAACTTTTTTGTTATATACAAATATCCCACTCGCGCGCCACATTCTGTGCGTTTTACCCACATGAACATGTAGTTCAGCGTCTGCCGAAGAGAAAATGCCATTCCAAAAGTACGCTTTCCCCTTTCATATGCTGTATATATAATTTGCATATTACACGTCCATTCAACATTTGTAACGTCTGTTATCCTGCATCGTCTGCTGTGCGACTGCCTCTCGGCACACATGCATTCGAGTACATTCTCACTGGATTGGACCCAGCTACTCTCGGTAATGATTGCCACTCGCTAGCGAAGCACGAGGATTTCATTTCATTTTCTGGAATAGTATTTTTAAAAACATTGATACAACAAGGGAAGAGACTATCTATTACCTACTGTTTAAAAAGTACAAATGATTTCTTTTTCTACATTTAACGTTTGGTATATATTTATGTTTTAAACAATTTCCACGCGCATCTACATTGTTTCATTTTAGGGAGCTAATGTGTTTGTATTTAGGAACTGTTGCCCTGAAAAGCTAGCGCCATTAGTTTACGCCTTAACTCGTAATAAATTATACATTTTTTAGAGTGTCATTTGCATCCGCATTGGATTGCAGTTGTGTTTATTCACATGATATAGCATTCTTGTACTAGTAATATGTCTATTGGCATACAGCGTCTGTAGTTATATATTCACGGAACCAAAGTCTTTAATACTTGCTCTTGACGTTAATTAACTCATAATTTACTGTTGTCCAATTAATACCACAGTATATTAGTAGGCTTGCATAACTAACGACCTCGGGGGCTCTGTGCTTTATGTGAAACATGAAAACGCATCGTAAGTTAAACGGCCAATCCATTCGCTCCTTAAAGTGGCTTGTCGATTTCTCTGCCAACTGATTTCATAATCACTGCTGATTAGCCAACGCAGGCTGGATTGGACTCAGCTGTTTTACATTTTTTCATAGGCAAAGCGAGTGTTTGAAACTTCATGCATTATGCACGCGCGCACACGCACGCACGCACGCACGCACACACACACACACACACACACACACACACACACACACACACACACACACACACACACACACACACACACACACACACACACACACACACACACACACACACACACACACACACACACACACACACACACACACACACACACACACACACACACACACACACACACACACACACACACACACACACACACACACACACACACACACACACACACACACACACACACACACACACACACACACACACACACACACACACACACACACACACTCAGACACACACACACACACACACACACACACACACACACACACACACACACACACACACACACACACACACACACACACACACACACACACACACACACACACACACACACACACACACACACACACACACACACACACACACACACACACACACACACACACACACACACACACACACACACACACACATACACACATACATATATATATATATATATATATATATATATATATATATATATATATATATAAGTACACATATCCACACATGCATACTTATATGTACACCGAGAAGATAGTTAATCACCGTATATTATGTAAATTCGTGCGAAATGTATACTGTGCCTGAATTTAATTTATGAATAAAGCAGGAAGTTGTTCGGGCTATTTTGAAGTAAAATATGATGACGTTGCTAGATGCTACTGCATTTATTTCGGACTTTGAGCCTGCTCTGACCTTTATTTGGCGACCACACATATATGTATAACGGAGAGTTCCCTCGGTTGTCAGTAATGCAAATATGAATGTAATTCGTCCTGGGTCTGCCGATGGAAGCAAAAATGAAAGATAAACGCTGTGTGTGAACAATATTTAACCCAGCCGATTGTAGCATTAATGGAGTTGAAGTTAAACAAGCGGGGACATTTATGTGTCGCTATATTCTGTCTGATAAAAGCATGATACGAACACTCGATTTTGCCATCATCCATTTTTGTTTAACCGCTTTTTGCTTCACCCCTTTCAGTATGTTTTTTTCCCTTTCTTTCCGGATATTTATTTTTCTCTCTAGCTCCCATTTTGTCCTCACAATCTCTATTCTGTGCCTCCAATCTCACAATCTCCAGTCCGCGCCTCCAATCTCAGCAGCTCTTCGTTCTCTCGCCGCGGCCCAAATCTCTCTTCTCTTCATCGGGTCTCCATCATTTCCTTTTCCCTTCCCTTCCGGCCGAGGAAGCGGCGCTCTAAGCCGAGGAAGCACGGTCTGTATATACCACAGTGGGGCTGTGATGGCCAGCGTGTACACAACAAAGGAGGCGAGGTTCGGGCTAAGGGATTTGATAAATTGGGCCAGTGCAGGTCATGCTGTGATATGAAGCCTCGACCTTGTGAGCGCACGTCAGGGGGAAGAAAGACGGAGGGAATGGACTCGGAGAATGGCCGGCGAAGGGAGAATGGATGCACGCGGACGATAAATGAATGCTCTCGAAGGAAATATGGAGGGGATCTGTAAAGGTGTGGGCGAAGGGGAAGAGCGAGGGAAAAGTGACGAAACGGAGTGACGATAGGAGATGTCCAGATGAATGACCACTACGTGTGCCATAGAGCCGCTAGCCGGTCGGGGTTTCTGCGCTGCGTGGCACTCGGCCGCACAAGGTAATGCTGGAGGTTTGGGGCAACATTCGACCAGATTAAAAATTCTCATTGTCAAAAGAACAAGGAGGTAGGAAATCAGCCGCAGAATGTTCTACGTACTTCCTTTCTGCCGTTCCCCGCGAGGGATCTAATTACTGTGGTGGTGGACGCCGCAGCAGCATCCGGCCGAGTTGCAGCGAGGGGCTTGCAACATTGAGCCGCGCCTGACGGTAACGAGGGCCGGGGTGCGCCGTTGGCTCAAGATTACGACGGAGGCGGCGGAGCGGCCACGGCAGGGAGGATGACTGTAATGCATTGTGCTCCGACTTCCGCGGGGAGGATGATAACGTCCTGAAAGTCTCCAGAGGCTACCAGGGGAGTCATTAATGAACCTCTAAGTGAATTAATTGAAGAGGGAATGCGAGAAAACGAGTGTATCAGAAAATTCGCAAATGACTTCGAGAGCAGAAGGCAGGATTCATTAACTTGCGTATTTGTTGGCTGAAGAGAGCCAGTTGATTTACCAATCAACCTTTCGTTAGTCTAATCAAGGAGCAAAGGAATATGCAAGAGCATGCCATCGTGGCAGGTCAAGATGAAATTAAATGTGAACGTAAAAGTTAAGGAAAATATGAGTTTCTTCGCTACCAAAGTTTAACAAATCGAATGAAGAAGTGGAAGTTCGCTCTTTCAAGTCTACTCGCGAAGAGCAACAAGAAATACGTTCCTGCGTCAGCGTGTGCGAGCAGCTGATAAAACAGGCGAGTTAGGAAGTGTGCGAGAGATGATGCCGGAATGTGCGTGTGACCTGCCTGGGACGTCATGGCAGCTGGCAGCTTCTATATCGTTCTTCGTCAACCACGTCTATAGTCATTTTGTTTCATGCTTTTGTCTTAACCTTCCTTGACCCTTCCTCGTAATTATTCTTCCCTTTTTGTATTTTTGAAATCTTTATTTGGAGGCGATTCCCACATTATGATCATTATATCTCTTCTTTCCCACAACAGACCTTTTTCATATCCTTTCTTTAAAATTGTGGTCCGTGTCCCGACCACAAAGTTATCCTTCTTCCTCTTCACACGTCATGCAGTGCTCCTCATTCCTCGCTCCTCACTGCTCACTCATTTCTTCTGTCTGTTCTCTTCCCTCTCTCCCCTCTCCTCTTCCCTCTACTCTCTTCTGTCTCCTCTTTCCTCCTTCCACTCTCTTCTTTCCTCCCTCCTCCCTTCATCTCTCCTATATCTTTCCCTCCTTCTACCACCCCCCTCTCTTCTCTCTTCACTTCCCTTCTTTTTAAACCCTCGGCGCTTGCCCTCCTCTCATGCC
>BOPN01000354.1:66033-68533 GCA_017312705.2 Penaeus japonicus
ATCCCGAGCCACTAACCTAATTTGAGGCCACTAAACAAGCAATAACGGTCTTAATTCGGTTATTAGTCCGCTGGGGTGGAGCTACCAAGATGACAACGGCGGGAGATGAAGAATAGGGTGCCGCAAGCGGATAGAAGGGATAGAAGGAATATGAAATGGAGATAAGAAGGTGTGAGGAAAGTGGTAGTGGGAAGTGGGGGGGGGTGAATGTGGAAAGGGAGAGAATATGAGAGAAAAGAAAAGAGGAAGTGGGAAAATGAAAGATCAAAGATGGTTGGCGATGCGTCGGGAAGTGCTGGAAATGATCGCAAGAGAGAAGCAGAGGTCATGATGTGGGCTGGGGCATCAGGTATCAAATTATAATAGCAGTTGTAAGTTTAAATGAAAGAGAGGGAGCAGAAGCGAAACCGAGGTGACAGGCGCCAAATAAAAAAAAAATCTTTGACGCATAGGCAACAGGTGTAGTGGCTCGTTGAAAGATAATATGGATATACGGCAAAGGAGAAACAACCGGGGACTAATCCTTCCGTCGAAATGTAGCGCAGAGAAAAGAATTCGTGGACAAAAAACGGGTAGTAAGAAGAACAGGTTATGAGAGAAGTGGCAGCTGTGAGGGAGAAACAGCAAATGAAGGAAAGGAGACCGGCTGTGAGGTAAGGCAGGAGGTGTGAGGGAGGGAAAAGGTCGCCATGTGAAGCGGAAATTCAAATGACGTTGTCTTGGGTTGGTCCTTGTGGAGCATTGTTAGCCCGAGTGCCCCTCTCACGGGACGGCTAAGGCCCTGGCGGAACCTCTTTTGTTTTTTTAGAAAAATGTATTCTCAAGGGGTTAAAGTAGAGAGAGCCTGTCTTCCCCGCCTGAATCCCTCCGTCGCTGGACGTGCGGACCATGTGCTCCTTGGCGAATGCTTCCACTCACTCCGCGTCACTCGTGTACTTACTCACCTATCCAGTCTCGCGCTCTAACTTTTCCGTCCTTTCGGCACTCACTCTCGTACTCAGTTGGTCAGTCAGTTTTGAATTTATGTCAGTCAGACATTCGGTCGGTTTCGTTAGTCTTTCATTTATTCGGTCGGTCGGTCGATAAGTCGGGAGGTCAGTCAGTCAGTTTATAAATTTATGTCAGTCAGACATTCGGTCGGTTTGTTAGTCTTTCATTCAATCGGTCGGGAGGTCAGTCAATCAGTCAGTCATTCAGTCAGTATGTCAATTAGCCAGCCGCCTAGTCAGCCTCCAATCAGTCAGTCAGCCAGTCAACTAATGAACAATTATCTCCTTGTTTACTTATTAACTGCGTATTTGTATATATGTATCTTTAGGTGTTTTATCAAGATAAGCCGTCTTGTATAATTTGTTTTTTCATGTCACTTGTTTGTGACTATTACGTGTTGACAGGGAGTGACTGGTAGCCTCTATTTCTTATAGAGGCAAGAGAGATGGTCGTAAAATGCGTGTACGTGATGTTGAAGGATTAGATTTCAAAGTCGTATCCTTAGTCATTTTCGCCCCATGGTCTTCGCCGTCGTCTTGGCATTGTCGCATCCCGAGTCGCATTATTTTCGCACTGTCCAGACGCACTTTACGAAATATTATTTGAACGATTGTCATGTCCTTCGTCTGGGATATGGTTTACGAAGACAAGTGTCAAGTGTAAAAAACTAAGAGTATTACGGTCGTATCGGGCACGATGACCATGGCAATGGCAAAGGACTGGGATCCGGCCGATAGCAATACGGCAGCATAGAGTCGGTGAGTGTGGTTAGATTTTCGAGTGAGAACGTGCGACGAAGAGAGAGCAACAACCTCTCACTAAAGCTTTTGCTGCAAGACGGACGGATGATTTAAGTATTTAGAAAATGCGGCGCTAACAATGGCTCTCCTAACGAACCTTACAGTGTAGCATAAGTACGACCTCTGGGGCTGTAATGGTGATGACGGAAAATAAACGTGGGAATGATTTCATTGTTTCCATCTGACCTGGAAAATTACGGAGTCAGGAAAACATGCAGTCATTTATGTAGTAAGAAAGCACGTGTGATGAATATAGGTAAACGTCTGTTTCTACATAAATACGTGTATACATGCCAGCCTACATCCATCCATCCATCCACCCATCCATCCGTATATACACACTTAATTTATGGTCTCTCTCTTCTCTCTCTCTTTCTCTCTCTCTCTCTCTCTCTCTCTCTCTCTCTCTCTCTCTCTCTCTCTCTCTCTCTCTCTCTCTCACACACACACACATACACATACACATACACATACATACATATACTCATAGGACTCATGATTTCAAGATTAAATCCCTTGGAATTAGTATCACTCTCTGCTTAGTTTGGATCAGTGTCCGTCAGTGCGACAACGAAATATCCGGCATTTCTTAATTCATGAAAAGGTATGCACCATTTCATCATGTTTTCCTGCCGGGATTTTCCTTGACTTCCCGTTACTCTGTAAACTTACTCCATCACACCTTCGTTGTTTCTTAAGATTACCTTGTC
>BOPN01000354.1:73533-78533 GCA_017312705.2 Penaeus japonicus
CCATCACCATGCGATCACCGCTGCCGCCACGCCACGCCACGCCACGCAGCGAATGTGTCACAGCAGGACTACCAACAGGGCCACCGGCGCAGGTGGCACAGTGGCGAGGCGGCGGCCACATGTGTTGGAATGACTCCCGGTTCATCGTGACCGCTCGGAAACTTACCAAAGTTGGTTCTCATGGCCAAACTTTGTGCCGTCCACACACTCTCGGGGTCCCCGTCCGCTTGCTGCTAATTTCCCCAAGGCGATGTGGACCAGAGGAGATGGACCACGGGCGGCCAGAGAAGATGGATGGGGGGTGGGGGGATTGGCCAGGAGGGGGGGGATGGAGCTGAGGGAGCTTGGGGGGCTTATCCTCCGAAGTCATCCAGTGGGGACACAACGGAGGCACCAAATGAAGACCAGGGGATAGGCTCTTCATTAGTGTGGCGCAGCTCAGCAGCCTACTTACATGCATATCGGTCATACGTACATGCTGTACATATGTATGTATCATCTGTGTATATGCGTATCATGAAATTTTATTTACATACATTCTTTCTTTCTTTCTTTGCTTCCTTCTTTCTTTCTTTTTTTGCTCATTCATTCATGCATACATTCATACATATATACATACATACATAAATACATACATACATAAATACATACATACATACATACATACATACATACATATATACATGCATATATACATACATCACTTGCATACATCACATATATACATCACATACATACAGACATATATATATATATATATACATACATATATATACATACATACATACATACATACATACATACATACATACATATACATACATACATACATACATATACATACATACATGCATACATGCATACATACATACATACATACATACATACATACATACATACATACACACACACACACACACACACACACACACACACTCACACACACATATACATGTATTCACACGCTCAAACACTTTTCGGCAAGTACATGAACATGAGTCTACAATAGAATGGCACCTCGCAGAGAGTCAATAGACTGTATACCGGATTGGAGAGGCTTCCGTAGCACTAGAAGTTTGTGCAGGATCTTCCTCTCCGTGTAGAAATAGTTTGCCAAGTTATTCAGGCAAAGCGAAGGACCGCGAGGGCGAGAGTCGTCTTAGTTGGCCAGGTTAATGGTGTCGAGGTTGTTTCTGGGAAGCGAGGCTGCTGCATCGGATGAAAGGTGCGGAACATTCTAAAGAAAGTCGATTCAAGACCCGCCCCCCCCTCCCTCTCCCCCTCCCCCCTCCACTTCCTCTCTCTCTCTCTCTTTTTCTCTCTATCTTTCTCTCTCTCTCTCTCTCTCTCTCTCTCTCTCTCTCTCTCACTCACTCTCACTCTCTCTCTCACACACTCTCTCTCTCTCTCTTTCTCATCTCTCTCTCTTTCTCATCTCTCTCTCTTTCTCATCTCTCTCTCTTTCTCATCTCTTTCTCTCTTTCTCATCTCTTTCTCTCTTTCCCATCTCTCTCTTTCTCTCTCTCTTTCTCATCTTATGAATTCAGCCGATTTCTGTCTATCAGTAACCTTGCTCCGAGTTTACAAATTCTGGATTCAGGGAGAATTTTTTTCAAAAGGTTTAGAAGGATTTTTCTTGGACAGAGTTTGGCAACCTTAACTTTTTGTTGACTCTCCCTTCTCTAATGGCCAACAAGGATAAAGTTGAAGGGCCCCAAAGTCACTCACACCGACTTTCGCTTGCGCTCGCGATGGCATTCTGCGCTTCCGGAAGTGTGCTCTCGATTCGATTTTGAATGGGCGATGCTCAATGGTGAGGGTGATCGTGGCACTCGGACGCTTTGAAGCGTTACAAGTGTGTGGTGCGTTTCCTGTAGGGTGGGTTCTTCAGGATCGGGCCTCTGACCTCATGTACTCGAGAACATATCACTCCTTCAGAGAGTTTCCTGTATTGTTGTAACATGGTAGGACCAGCATACCTTCTGCGTAAGTCTTGCTGTTTTCAGATGTCAGTAGCAAATATTTTGTTCGTCGTCTCCTTTTGCGGACGTCCTCCTTTTATATTCGCCGGTGGAATGGGGCTAGTAGGGAGTCCCAGCCCTTGTATAAACACTTGAGAACCTTTTTCTTTATATACCTCCTGGTGCTCCTCGTCAGTGTCTGTGCTCCTTCAAGACGTCCCGAGACGCTGAGGTCGTTCTAATGATTTCCCCAGCTTTAGAAATGCAGATCTATAATTGGTCACTGAAGATCACATCTGAAAAGTTTTGATTCATAAAGTTCAGTAGAATATGAAGACCCTTTCATTTCAAAATTTAGATCAGATGCTCATCATTTTTGAATAATTTGAACTTTGCCATACTGATGAAGCAATCTTAAGGAAAAATAAATAAATAAATAATAGCAGTTCACGATGATGATGAATCAATATCGCGCATCAGTCAGCTACGAGAGATGTTATCATACAGGGCAGCCATACAACCTGGTGGCATAGATACACAGGCCCATTACTAGACACCCCATATAGACAACCAACATTTTACAATGTGTTTCATTTTGAACAACTGATATGTGTTTAATTATAAAGATGTTTCCTTGTGATGAGATATTCGGAAGGCGAAGAAACAGTGGGTGTAGGATGCATTTGATTATAAAAATTCTGAACAAAGTTAGAACTAGAGTTATAATTACTTGGTCTTGCATTTGAAGGGAGAATGTGAGTTGTAGGTTCTTTCTTTAGCGGGATTATCTGGCGGCCTTGACTCGTGCCTTTGTGCTCTGTAGAAGGTGGTGCAGGAGAGCTTACACTTGAAAGGGCGGCAGACGAGACTCGGTCTGGTAGGTGGACAAAGGAATGTATGGTGGAGAGTATGGAAGGTTTTTGAATGATGTGGATAAGGATATGTAATCCAGCAGGAAGTGAGTGAGGAGGATTGGGAAGTGACGTCAGTGCAAGGGTCGTGCGGATGATACGAAGGGATAAAAAGTGAAACAGGTGAAAAACGAAAATTGGGTGGTATTCAAGATTCTTTTAATGCATTTTGAATACACGAACATGAGGACAGTCTGAAACAGGTTAAAATAGCAGATTAGGCAGAGGTGCAGAACAGTTATTTTTTCACCTGTTTAAAGCTCCATTTGTGTAAACCATTTAACACTGATATCCCTATCGACCTTTGGTTGCGTTAGTCAGTCTGGTGGTAGCCATAGTGACAGTGGAACAAGTAGGCACGAGCGCGGTTGCAGCAATGGCAATATAATGGCGAGGCGATCCCCGTTGTATTTGCTCATAAAGGTTGCCATGGAAATTTTACTCTTTTCTGGTTTGGAATCTGCGAAGGTGGAAGAGGGAGGCAATATACAAGTGGAAGCGATTGTGAGGAGATAAGAGGGACGGAACCAGAGTGAGAGGGAAGGGAATGGAGGGCCGACTCCACGACGGCGATAGGGAGGGAAAAGAGGGAAGGCAATTAGGTGATTCCAGGGCGGTTAGGTGAAGGGAGACGAAGGAGAAGGAAAAGGGAAGGAAGGAAGGGACGAGACTCTTGAGAAAGGACAATTGAAATGAGTTGGCTGGGAGAAAAAGACAAGACTGGGAAAGACTGTAGTTTAAAAAAAAAATAGGAAGGAAAAAAGTGAGAAGATGTAGGCGAGATTAAACGAACGGAGAATAAGAAAGACCCCCTGGGAATGAAGGAATTGACAAAGGAGATGTCGAGAGGAGGGGAAGGAAGGAACAAGAGCTAGGGCGGTCAGAGGAGAAGTGATAGGAGGGGGGGGGGGTAAGGAGAAGGGTAGAGAGCGAAGGAAAGGGAAGGAGCGCAAGGGCGATAGGAAAGGAGGCAGCAGGAGGAATCGGCGAGCCGCCATGACTCGTGGAGAAGTAATAATCACAAAGTGCGGATGAAGACGTGACCTCCATTATCTATGTCCTCGCCTCGGGTCCGCTGGGAAATTAAGCGCCGAGAAGAGGGTCAGGTAGACTTGTTTGTATATCTTTATGTCCCATTGTTCTGCCGCTTTGTACGGGCGGGATTAAGTCGCCGGCAGCCGGACGGGAAGCAGGCATGCAGGGGAGGCAGCACGCAGGGAAGAATGGACTGTAGGGGGGGGGGAGATGTTTGGAGAGGCGTTGTGTTTGGCGGCGGGGATACACTTGCACACCCTCGCGCATCCTCCCAACCACCACAACCCACCCAAGCACTCGAACCTCATCCACTCTCCCTCCCTCTCTCCCTCCCTCTCTCCCTCCCTCTCTCCCTCCCTCTCTCCCTCTCTCTCCCTCCCTCTCTCTCCCTCTCCCTCTCCCTCTCCCTCTCCCTCTCCCTCTCTCTCTCTCTCTCCCTCTCCCTCTCCTCTCTCCCTCTCCCTCTCTCTCTCTCTCTCTCTCTCTCTCTCTCTCTCTCTCTCTCTCTCTCTCTCTCTCTCTCTCTCTCTCTCTCTCCCTCCTCTCTCTCTCTCTCTCTCTCTCTCTCTCTCTCTCTCTCTCTCTCTCTCTCTCTCTCTCTCTCTCTCTCTCTCTCTCTCTCTCTCTCTATGACTCTCACTCACTCACTCACTCGTCAAATCAAAGTCAAAATCTCACTCTCACTCCAATTCACTCACTAACTCACTGCTTATAGAGTAGGTCGCGAGACAAGAAAGTTCTGAAACGGTTGACTTCTATGATAGACTTTGGGATTGAATCTTAACTCCGAGTGATACAAGTCCGGCTCGTTTGTTTGCGGACGACTTTCTCACTCTCACCTGATGAGCGCATTCGCAGCTGGATGGATCTCGAGTCCATTAGACGATCGCCATGCTCGGTCGACTCGGGGCCCCGTGTGTGTTGTGGGTATACGTCGAGCTCCACCCGCTCTAAAGGCCGGCATCTCCCTAGGGTTTCCCAGGGCACTAGTGGGAGATTCTGGTAAGCACTTCAGCTTCGATTTTGGGTCTTCCGGAGGTTTTTGGGTCTTCCGTAGGTTTTTGGGGGTACGCGCCGTGACGGTAAGGGTAGA
>BOPN01000354.1:83533-86033 GCA_017312705.2 Penaeus japonicus
GAGAGGTAGGGAGGGATGTAGGGAGAGAGGGAGGAAAGGGAAAAAGAGGATGGAGAGGTAGGGAGGGATGTAGGGAGAGAGGGAGGAAAGGGAAAAAGAGGATGGAGAGGTAGGGAGGGATGTAGGGAGAGAGGGAGGAAAGGGAAAAAGAGGATGGAGAGGTAGGGAGGGATGTAGGGAGAGAGGGAGGAAAGGGAAAAAGAGGATGGAGAGGTAGGGAGGGATGTAGGGAGAGAGGGAGGAAAGGGAAAAAGAGGATGGAGAGGTAGGGAGGGATGTAGGGAGAGAGGGAGGAAAGGGTGGAGAGGAAGGGAGGGAGAGATAAGTATAAAGAATTTGAATCATGTCAGTGCTTAGGCTTTTGGGAGTGAAAGGCAGAAAAGCGAGACAGCTGATGGCTGCGGGAAAGGGAAGGAAATCTCATTCAGCCTCGGGAATTACGACAGCAAAACCTACAGCATGTTCAGGATGGCTGGTTTGCCGCTGGCGGATGCTGACGCCGCAGTAATAGGGGTGTCACACGCGGCTGTCTCTCTGCTTCACCATCCGCCACCGACTCTGCACGGCCACCGCTGCCACCCGCGGCCGGCCGGCACCCTCGCTCCTCCGAATGTCTGGCACTACCCAGCGCCACCCACCTCTACCTCCTGTAAAACATCCTTAGACCGCAGAATTCATCATGTGCCGCCCACGCCGGAACCATTGTCTTCGATCATTCCTTCGACGGCGTAATCCTTCGTCACTGCAACCGCTGCCCACAACCGATCCATTGTCTTTCCTCGGCCATTCCTTCGACAGTCGTCGTCACTGCATCTACCACATACCAAGCTACCACGCTACCCATTCTCACAAATGTGCCAGCCCTTGAATAATCGATGCAACGACATAGATAGTAAAACAAAGCCGTTAACTGCACTATCACACTCAGGTTGAACCTCGCAACAGAAATCCCAAATAAGTCACTTTTAACGCCAATATCACAGGAAAGGCCATCACAGTCAGTCACTTCGCCTTTTCTCTACCCATCCGCAACATAAAACATGAACCTAGCGTTGAAGACTAACAGAACCCCATCTGTCCATGTGAGGAATATTGTGAAATAACTATCAACGTAAAGTTAACGCGGCCGGCCGGGTGAGTTAGCGGCTGGTAAATTGTGTAAACTTAAATTTCGTTTGTTTCAGCACTGCATTAAAACTTTCCAGGAATCATCAAACTTCATTGGGGATCTTCAAGTTGGTGAAGCAACAGGATCTTGACGACAATAAGTTACCATCTCATAGGTCAGCGTGCCATCGTCCCTGGTTCTCCTTTGTTTACTTGTACAACTACTGTCAGCAATAAAAACATTGTTTTAAAGACTTCTCCCTCTAAAGATTCTTGCACATGCCCCCTCCCCCTCACACAGATACACACATCACCTGTGTACTAACATAATGTTTAAAATCTCAAAACAAAACAATAACTAATAGTTACATTCAGTAAATGAAAGCTGGAGGGAGATAACCTTAGGCTTTATATCGGAACATAGAAATGATAATAACGACAAAGTCCTGCCGATACAATTAGCGGCCTGTTTAGCATTTCATGATCAATACTGTATATTAATAGGATTCAGTGGTCTGCTGTAACGTAAGTGATCGCATAACAAAGCTTTAATTAATTGAAAGTAATGTTCTGCTACGGCATTAAACCCGAATCTTGCAAGTGTTTTACGAAAAAAAATAATTGAATGGCGTTCTATATAGTCAGACATAGATTATTAAACCGAGTGTCTGATTAGCTGTGTAATCTTCAGACTTAATTCGTGAGCCATTTTTTCGAGAGACTTCATTACCGATATGGATTAAGCAATACTAAACTCTTCCCTTGAGATATCAAGAGTCATTCAGGAAGGTGCTAGGTAGCCTTCAAGGTGCACCAAAACCATGGTGTTTGTAATGTACTCTAGCCATGTGCATTAACTTTTCAGTTGCTTCCCAAAGAGTTCTGGGCATACATATTGGAAGGCGATTTGTTAATGTCGCTGTGATTTTGTTGTTACGGATGTTATGAAAGTATTCTTTTGTGGATCTGGTTTACAGATATTACAATGCTGAAAGCCACATGACAATTACTGTTAGATACTGTCATGAAGAAAATACTAGAGTATCTCAAGTCATAAAGGTGCTGCGCTTGAGTTGCATCTGTGACGATGAGGTTGATACCCATTAATCTTAATTGTCTTCATTGTAACGCTGTCCATTAAAAAAAAAATCTTGCCGTTTATATGTTTTATATTTTGTATTGTTTTCTTTTTCTCCATATTGTTCTCAGAACCGGCAAACACAAAGATAACAGATGATCGTCATTACCTTGAATAATTATAGTGATAATGTCTTACGGAATTTCCTGAGTCGTGTTTCAAGGCACGATGAGCGATTCAAATCATCCCCGCAGAGAAGCATCGCACTTTGATTACGTCAGATTAGTCAGAGCAGTTGCAGGTGGCAGCAGCGCC
>BOPN01000354.1:96033-116033 GCA_017312705.2 Penaeus japonicus
CGCTTTCTTGTTATCCCATTGACGTCCGTGACCCCCCTCCCCTGACCCTCTTTTGTCCGACCGCCTCCTCCGTTGGCCTCTAATGGATCTGACAGTTTGCTCCTGCTAAGGCTCTGACTTGCTCTGACCGTTTGTGCAGCTGTCAGCTCTCTTGTTCTTTATTAGCTGCGACGGCGTTGATGATGCTGACACTGGCACCAAATTAGCGGCACTCTTCTTTTTGGACGTGTTTTTTTTCTGTTGAGGGCGGGATGATTTTCAGACATCTTGGTGTTAGTTTCTCGAATAGTATTCCGTTTAAGAAAACAAACACTGCGGAAATGTTGTTTACAACGTACTGATAATGATATTGAAATATATTTTTGTTTTGTTTAATTTACAAAGTATGATTAACCTATAAGGCTCTTGAGGTATTTAGATTTCATATTAAGATGCAAATATTATCCATGATGTGAATTCCTCTTGTAACAGCCATTCATAGAAGCAGAGCTTTATCGAATCGCGGTGGAAGAAAAGCGTAAGAACTCCGATCAAAAGGGTATGTAAAGAAGGACTACACCGATGGCTACAAATAGCACAGAGCGAGATAGCATTTCCGTCAGAAGAGAATCTGTTGCGGTTTATCCCCCATCAGTTGTAAATCTGACGGACTGGACGGGGAATCCGCGGTTGCTGCGAAGCCCTTCATAGGGATTTAGGGGCGGAGGAAGAGATGCTCATACCTTACGTGATGGGTACCTGCGGCCCCGGGTCGTCGAGCTGACGAAACAATACTTGGCCGAGCGTGAGTAACCAATCCTCTGATCTGTTTTTAGGGATTATCTAGTACGCTCGGGCAAGTGTGGGCTCTTGAATGGGACGGCGTCGGGGAGAGAGGAAGGTGGTATTGCGCCCCAGATGGCCATTGTGGTGTCGTCTGTCGCATTGGGAGAGAGGGGGAGAGGGTGGGGGAGAAGGGGGGGAGAGGGGGTAGGAAGGGAGGAGGAGGGGTGGAGCAAAGGGAGGAGGAGAGGGACGGAGAAAGGGCAGGAGGATTGGTTGGAGGAAGAGAGCGACATTTGGAGTGACCGCAGAGAGAAGGCGAAAGAAGTGCAGGGAAGAGGGAGGAGACTGGGGAGGGAGAGGGGTTAAAATGAGACGGATTTTAGGAGTTCTTGATGGAATACGCAAAGGAATCAGGAGAGAGCAAATGAATAAGAATTTGCGGAAGATGAAATGGAGGAAGAAATGACATAAAATCCATGGAAGGCAGGCAAGAGAGGACAAGAGGACCGTGCCCGGTGAGATAGTATTGGCAGACGACCAGGGACAAGTAGGATGATGGGCATGGTGGCAGTCCTCATCGTCTAGGGGTTCGTTAACCTGACCCGAGACAACGACGACTACCTTCCGGACTGTCCCGTAAGGGAGGCCCCGCAGGAGTGAGTCCTTCCAAGCAGGTCCTTTCTGCGGGCCATCGTGTTGGTTTTCTGCACAATCGATTTAACTAAATTCTAAGTATATTTTCTACATTTGCTATTGTTTATCTGAAGTAGACTACAAGAAAAAGTTCCAAACCATCTGTTTATCAATATCGCGCTCTGTGTAAATCCCGTGATCCCCAACGAAACAGTTCAAAAATATTTTAGGTCCGAGGCTAATTGAAAACCGGCCAAGGGTCTTATAGAACTTGATTATTTTAAAGCTTATTGTTTTTTTTCTATTCAGTATCTCAATGGTGTCGCAGATTTCTGATAAAACAACAGACAAAACATAGACATCATACTCATCACAGTGACTACATTATTTACAAATCCTTTGTAATCACCACAGACTCATTTATGATCCTTATCTTGCGTGATTAGTTGCGATTAGAATAACTTTTTTTTATAAACTTTCAAGAACTACTGCGTTACTTTTTACAAGTGAGAACACGTTATCTACTCTTTTCATTGTATCTACAGAGCCTTCGCCATTCTTGTATTTATCCCAGGGCGTTTAATTCACCATTTTTTTTTTTATTTCATGGTATGTATCATGATAACTCGGTCTGTGTTCTTGTTCACTGGCTGTACCTTGTGTCGTGTTTCCTCCCCATTCTGTTTGAGGTTCTGTGATAGCAATGTCAAACACCCGCCACATTGCTCATCATTTTGGTTAGTTATTTTTTTTATATATCGCTGATTAGTAATGCTGTTTATTGGTAGAATTATATAATAGTTCAGCGGCGCTTATTTGGATATATGATAAAGGCGATTATTGTAATTAGGATATCGGATTTCTGCAATAATTGCTATAAATGTTAATGACATTGTCAGCTTACCTGATGATGTTATTATCTATACTCGATGATCAGCGCAATGATATAGAAAAGGTATTGCTGATTTTATGACATCCATTGTTGGAATATCATGACTTTTATAAGAACTTGTTATATTTCCCGTTGTAAAGATCCAATCAAATGCTACATTCTATGTTCTTTCCGAACCCTATGGCCTCATCGCGGCGGAGGAAAAACTGTAAAACTCATACCTTCATTTATCCTATTCACTCTCCAAGAATTCAAAGATTTTTGTTGTTGCCGTATGAGATTGGCCTTGATTCGGGTATAGTGTACCCTTCTCACTGCTGGATTTTCCCCATTCCATTATGATTTTGTTGACACGTTGCTATTTGATGTTTTGTGTGTATGTGTTTTACATTTATTCACGCGTGACAAAGGAAACCAGCTCTGCCATGACTATTATACATCACTCTCGTTGTTCGATCAGCCGGTGCTCTTTGGTGCCATCTCCCACGCGCTGTACAGGACGCAGGCCTGAGAGTAGGCGTCAGCGGCACTTTGAAATGCTTGGTTGGCATTGCTGGATGTGAGGAGGTCTGTAGGGGGCTTAAGGGGTGACTGATGGAGGCAGAGAAATGTCCCAATGCGCAGTGTTGGAGGCACTGAATGGATGGCTGAAGGTGATGGTTGCATTAAGATGACGTTGTATGGCATTATATTGCGGTAGAATCTGTGGCACTGTAGATGAAAGGATTGGAATAGGGTACGTTAGGTACACGCCAACATTGTGGTACATGTGTATTTTTCTTTCCTTTTTCTTTATGGTGTGCAAAGGGTGGAATGTTTCACGGGGTATTTGACGGCATCTCAAGAAAATTTTAATTCCCCGAAGTAAAGTTGGTGTGGTAGGTAGCTGCGAAGAATTCATAGGCCTGTCCATATTTAATAAAGTCGATAGCTGTGACAGCAATTGCAGGAAGTGAAATTGCTCAAAATTGAATGCACTTGGAAGATTTATCCTACGTGCAGTGCATGTATATAAATATTTTATTCTGCATCAGACGTTTGACAGATTTACTACCTCCGGTTTTTATGGTGCACAATGTATTTCCTGCATGCATTCGAGGAGGCTGGCGTGCTCTTCTTGTTCGAGTTGCAGTTGCGCTCATGTCAGACTTTGAAACGCAAACCATTTAAGAACTTTAGGAATTTCCTCCGCTTCTCTCCCAGGCATCAGTTTCCCTTATACTTATCTCACTTTATCATGGATGCTCTTCTTCAGTTAGCCCCTTTTCATATCCCCTCTTACGGCCTATTAGAGGCATTACTGTAGGTCGCAGGAAACATGTGTACCGTACATTAGGGGGCTGCCAGCCAGCCTCTCGCTCACTTAATCATTCGCTCAGTCAGAAAGTCTCTTTATTAATACATTAGAACACAATTATTTCTCCTCTCTCTCTCTGTCTCTCTCTCTCTCTCTCTCTCTCTCTCTCTCTCTCTCTCTGTCTCTCTCTCTGTCTCTCTCTCTCTCTCTCTCTCCCCCTCCCTCTCCCTCTCCCTCTCCCTCTCCCTCTCCCTCTTCATTTCTCTCCCTCCCTCTCCCTCTCCCTCTCCCTCTCCCTCTCCCTCTCCCTCTCCCTCCCTCCCTCCCTCCCTCCCTCCCTCTCCCCGTCTCCCCCCCTCTCCCCCATTCTCTTTCTCTTTTTTTCATGGTAACTCACTATTTCATCTCCTTACGCACGCACGCCATGACTTGACTCTCATTTCCTTCATTAGTACACTCATCACGTAGCCTCTCACTCTCATTTTATCTCCTCGGCATATTTACACGGGGTGCCGACATCATATACGTTTAGACTCGCCGCAGCTGCCGGCTCCACGGTGTGAAAGGCTTCCTCTTGACCCCCCGCGCCCCCTCGGAAGTTGCCGAGACGGTAATTGGTGTGGGTTGAGCATATGGCCGCAGGAGCCACTGAAACATTCACGCGAGGCGTACAGACAAGCGGGGCTCTTAAGATCCACAGCGGCCTCTCGCCCTGCATCTTGAGAAACCGCCGCGGGGAAGTAAACATTACGGCAAGGGAGAGGGAGGTACTTGGGGAATCATTTCATCGGGGAACGTTGAGGGTGCGTGGTTGAGTGTATAAATCCCTCGGTACATCAGAATTTGGTGGTCACTTGCGCTAGCTATGCCATCTGTGCAGGGATCGTACAAACGGTGATCCATCTGTTTGAAGTGGGTGGCACCGACGCTAGTAGGTGAGACGCATGCTGTGTGTTTGATTAGTCAGCACAAATGTAGACACTACAGAGGGGGCGTTATTTTACAAGGAGATATTTTTACGTTATTTTACAAGTAGATATTTTTACGTGGTGATACAGTCGCCCTGACGGTGATGGAGTATGTGATGTTAGCGTATTAGCGTGCCATATGAAAACGTTACGTTTTATTATTCCGTGTTGATATGTAGTATGAATTATAGATGTTGATGCTGGCTGCCGGCTATTTCCATTTATCAAGGAATGTATAGTTTTGTTATATGGAGAGCATTTGTAGTAAATGCAAGTTGATACTTGACATTCCTTTATAGAATGTTCTCCTAAATCTCGGTTTAACTCATAACCTCATTTCCCTGTCATTTGCTACTAGTGATTGCGCACCTTTATGATTTATACTTTCTGTGAAAAGCATGGACATGGGAAAACGTGATGACAGTCACCGATTAATTGATAAATTCATATGCAAAATTTGTTGGGACGCCTCCAAGAGTTCAAGAGGCATTATTGTATTCTATAATATAATCAAGGGATATTATAGAATCATAGTCATTGTCGGTTTTTCTCCGTGTTTTGCATGTAGTTACAACAAATAGACAACGAAGTCAGTATTATATTGAAACCACGTTTGGATGCCGCATTATCATTCCGCGGTGTGTAGCCTTTATTTAAAAAAATAAGACCGTACTGAACCAAGCGGATGTACGGCAAGAGACAAGGAAACTAAAACCGTATCTATGGCCCTCGTAGCTTGGCTGGGCCGTGAAGCTAATCTGGCCCTTGAAGGTGGCCCTTATCCCCCAAAGCACACATTTCCGGCCCATGCATGCAGCTCTGCCACTCTCCCCCTGAAGCAATTTCACAGCTTAACAGGCTTCAGAGTTAGTGGAATCAGCAAGAGGTATCGTTTCCCCAGCGCTGCGGCTTCCAAACTTCGCTCTTATTTGCTCCGGCTTGACCAGACGGATTTTACGCGACTTTGTTAAAGTGATGTTGCCAGGCAGTTAACCTGCATGATGTGATGATGTACAGTAACGTGATGGATGCATTTGACCGAACGTGGAGGTTGTTTGTAAAGGACTGTGGGTATGCATATAAAATCGTCAGAGGCAGTTAGTTAAGGCGCCGACAAATTATGAATGTATAATTGGGTTTATCAACACAGGAATTCCAGCTCATGAAACCCCGGGATCCCTGAAATTTCTCGGGATTCGGCGTGCATATCTGATGATGATAAAATATTTAATAAAAGGGAAAATTTAAATAAAACAACGCAATTAGCGGAGATTCGTGTACGAACAGTATTTAGAATGCACGTATACGCACTCGGGCTCACACTTATATTCGCACGCGCTCGCTCACACGCACAGCCACGCACACGCCCGCGCTTGCCCACTACCCATGCCCACGCCCACCCCCACCCAATCACGCCCCCCTCTCCCGCACACATATATAATCATATGTGAATGTATATGTACACATATGCTTATATATGCGTGTATATATGTGTGTGTGTGTGTGTATGTGTGTGTGTGTGTGTGTGTGTGTGTGTGTGTGTGTGTGTGCGTGCGTGCGTGTGTGTGTGCGTGCATGTGTGTGCGTGTGTGTGTGTGTGTTTGCGCGCGTGTGTGTGTGTGTATGTATGTGTGTATGTATGTATGTATGTATGTATGTATGTATGTATGTATGTATGTATGTATGTATGTATGTATGCATGCATGTATGCATCTATGCATGTATGTATGTATGTATGTATGTATGTATATATATATATATATATATATATATATATATATATATATATATATATATATATATATATATATATATATATATATGCATGTATGCATGTATACGTATATGTATATGTATATGTTTATGGTTCTGTATGTATATATATGATTACGTATACGTATATGTATGTATATATGTATGTATGTATGTATGTATATGCATATGCATGTATATGTATATGTATATATATTGATCGTTTGATGAAAGATCTATTGTTGGAATATTTATTTAAACTTAAGCAGTATTGATATTAAACAAAAAGTTACAAACGAAGATATATTGTCATTCATGTGTGTTGTATTCTCCACATTTTTCGTATAAAAAGCATGTCGTATTAATGTAGGACATGATTTAATCACCTCCACCATAAACATCTTTCATTTTCTTATAATGTAAACCGTGAATTTATGATGAAATATTGAATAAACTGATTCAATCTGATACATTATTGATATCATCTAATTACGACGGTACATGTGAAAGGGAAATAGTGTTTATCATCATCCTAGAACTACACACACTTCAATTAAAACGAAACTTATCGGGATCTGCAATGACTGCGTCAATTTTACCCGCGGGAATACACGGTTTTTGGGATCTTGGGACCTCGCTTGGTAGACCCTGATGTTTATAAATGTGCAGAGTTATCGTCTAGTTATCAACAGGAGAAGGAAAAGGAGGAGGGGGAGGGGGAGGAGGGGGAGGGGGAGGATGATGAAGATGAAGATGAAGATGAAGATGAAGATGAAGATGAAGATGAAGATGAAGATGAAGATGAAGATGAAGAGGATGAGGATGAGGATGAGGATGAGGATGAGGATGAGGATGAGGATGAGCTACTACTATACCTTTATACGAGGAAGTAGAGCTGACCGAGTACTACTTACTGTTCCTCACTAAACTCTCGCTGGAGAGAAGGAGGTGACACATGTGAAGCCATAAGAAAGGCGCAGGCATCCGGAGCAAACACGATTGTTTTGCCGTTCCGACTTTTCTGTACATCTGGAGGCATGCCCGATCGTGGATTCGATCGTCTTCGTGATTTTTTTTATGGCAGTTTGGTAACCATTCTGTTGCGAATATGTCAAGTGATGGAAAGAGTGGGGACTGCTTTTTTTGTGTGTGAGTGTGTGCGTTCGTACGTGCAATCTCTCCTTGAGTGTGAGTGCGCGTGCTTTGTCATTCCCTGTCGCTGCAGCATAAGGCAAAAGCACAAATATTATATCCTCATGGTTAAAATATAACTTTGCAGATACGGTGTGCGCAGGTTAGTAAACGAAATGTAAGTGAAATATTTTTCCTTCAATATATTCGATAGACGCTGGTGAACTCAATCGTACAGCAGTGAATATGTAATTTACTAATGGCAACACCGGATGTTGCAACTTTATACATTTATTGAAATGAGTAAGTCTTAGCATAACCTGCCCGCTCGGCGCCCACTACCTTATTGTTTACTTCCAGAAATATTAAGTAATTTTCATATTTATCATTTCGGTTTCATATGTATATATATATATATATATATATATATATATATATATATATATATATATATATATATATATATATATATATATATATATATATATATATATATCGCTTTTTGAAATATTAAATTTCATTCATCGACAATATTTTAACTGCCCATTGTATTCTATATTATTATTGAAAATATAAGTATGCTTTAATATGATGGTGCACTGTTATGATAAGCGTACACAAATATAAGTTTTGAACAATACTGACGCGTGCAATACTCATTTTTTTTAGCAAATGATCATGGAAAAAGAACCACCAAATGTGTCTCCATTTACTCTCCACATAATTCCAGTAATGACATGCATACATGACTACAACGGGATATACCACTCGAAATTCATAAATTCTGCGCCGCGACATGAAAATTGCATGAAACGCCCCGGAAGTATGGCACGCACAGCCGTCGGACATTTTTTTTTTTTTTTTTTGTCATAAGTCCGTTCGTTGTTCGCTCTATTGTATTACTTGTGACTCGATTGCTGAGGTACTTTTTTGAGAAAAGATGGATATCGTGTCGATCGAAATATTCGCTTCTTTAGGAACCCGCTAGGAAGTCATGTCGATTGAAGTATATCCTTTATTTGTAAAGATGAATTTTAGGTAATCAAACCTGTAGGTCGATTGATTTTTTTTTCTTTCTTTTTTTGAGAAGCCGTAACGAAATCATGTCGATCTCATACGGTATACACCTTTTTATGGAAACTATAGGCAATCGAAACTACAGGCAACTCAAATCGTGTCGACCGAAGCATTCACACTCATCCGGTGCTAAAAGTACGTAGACCATGCACACGTGCCTTGGCCATTGCACGTGCAAATACCCCCGCCCACACGGCCCAAGAAAAGGGCGTCTGGAGGTCCCGCCTTCTGATTAGCTCAGCTTTAAGGACTAAAACTAGAGGAAGCGCACTAAGCGACAATAAAGAGAGGGCAGGAAGTGCTTCGGGGAATATGTCAGAACTACCAGGGTGGCAAGTGTGCTGCGGTCAATTTGTTGTGACTCGGGGTGGGGGGGCGGGGACTCGGGGAGGGTGAGGGAGAGGAGGGGGGAAGGGGGGAGTGAGGCCGACGACGATGACGGGGACGGGGTGGGATAGTAGGGAGGGGGCGGGGGAAGAAAAGGGCAAGGGAGTAAGGGGAGGGGGAGGGGGAGGGGGAGTAGGAGGGGTGTAAGTAGAAGGGAAGAGAAAGAAAAAAGGGAAGAAGAGGAAGAGGAGGAAAATACGGGAAAAAATGATTGTAAGTGAAAGGGGAAGAGAGAGAAGTCTCATGTTAAAGGACTGAAAATTCCAAAGAGATATTAGTCGTGGAATAGCATATTCTCAATTAGAATTTATGCAAATTGCATGCAAATGCAGATTAAAGATGGTTAGCACCTAATGATGGTGATAATGTGTTTCCTTTGTGTGTATACCTACAGTTACACATACACAGACGCATACACACACGCAGCTACACGAAACCAAATCCCATTTGCCTCCCTTCCTCCCTGCCCCCGGTCCCCGCCCCCCCCCCCACACACGGCAGACCGATGTTGCGTGACAAATTCGGGATCCAGCATAAAGGAACGTTTATGCAACATCCAGAGGTCCTTGGTGCAATGAGGGCCATGGTAGCGCCCCACTATGGAAGACCTGATGTGATTAAGGTAACAGGGAAGGCTTCGGAGCAGTGGCTAAGTTCGAGGATTTTCGTAGACTGTTGCTGCAGGGTTAGTGGGAATATAAGCTGGCTCTACAACTTTTACAATAATATGATAACCGAAATATGGATTCTAGTTTTTTTTTCTAATGAGTAAGTAAAGGACATTATAATAATAAATTGTGGAGATAAAAGTCACATATTCTAAGACTTTTGCGATATATATGGCTACGAAAGAGCCAAACTGTCTTGCCTATTCTGAATAAGTTTTTGTTTAAGACTTCCTCGACTACGAGATATCTTTGTCGATAAGCCCCCACCCCCTCTCCCCCCTTCCCCCTCCCCACGTTGGCAGTGTAGGCTATCTGTACCATCTGGATCTGTGCCAGTGACGAAGTAAGGGCAGGTCGCTCGTCGGAAGCCGAGGATAAAGGACCCCATTATTGTTTCTGTTCCTCATCCAATCCGTCGTCCAAGTGGCTCCGTGCAGTTGCATGGGTGCTACGGGCGGACGAGGAACAGGCTGAGCGTTGATTTGCATGCGGTTGAATTAGCCGCCTGTCCCCCTTCGCTGGTGAGAGGGAAAAGGGCGTACCTGGACCGGGCCATGTGCGGCTTGTCGACAACGTCGCGCAAAGAAAGCGTCGCGGCGCCTTTACTTGACCCTTTGTCTGTTTTGCGGCCCGGATCGTTTGTCTCCGAGATTGCTCGCGTCGGATGTTATTATTGCAAAGACCGTTTGTCTTGGAATTGATTGTTTCGGAGATGTGCACGTTGGAGATCTTCTGTTTTTTTTCCGAGGAGTGTCAATCTCATTTTGATAACTTGTTGCAACAGCGCCATCTGTTGGCGTCTGTGTGACAAAAAATATATTGTTGAAATATTTTTCTTCTACTTTTGTATACCATACGATATTTCCGAAGTGAGGGTGATATTGGTAGCTGATGCACTGCGATGGTGGTAGAATCTAATATTTGTCCACTTTTTAGAATACAACAGCGAAAAAAAATACATTCTTTTTATACAGCAACGAAAAAAATATCAATAAGAATAAATTATTTTCATATAGCTACGAAAAATATATCAATACGAATAAATTATTTTTATTCCTTTGTTAGGAAAAAAGAATTGTTGAGAGCACAAAGCATCTAGATCAGGGGTATTAAACATGCGATCCGCGGTCCATATGCTACTCCAGCCATACATTACTTTAGCGATATCAGTTTTATTTCATTCTTAAATTTCTGAATGAATCCTTTAGTTTCTTTATCTTTCACGTATAATATGCTTTATTATGCTTTAAATAGTTTATAGATGGGCCCGTATATCTCATATAGGATGATATATTTGTCATTTTTAAGTTTTGACTATTTTATCTGTGCATATATTAAGGCAAAGAATCACATGGTATTGTTTGCTTGTTTGATTTTAAGGGATTCCAGCGAGCACGAGATTAGACTAGATCCGACGTTTTTTTTATTATGAAATAGTAGTCCCTCAAGAGATGATCACGAACTGCTCAAAGTTGTGCCATCTAGCCCGCATACTGTGCACTCATATTATGACTGACCCGCCCTAGGAAAACATGAACAGTATTTAGCACCCTTGCCACTAATAACACCGCCGGCGCCGCCCAAGTGCTTGTCTAATTGGCTTCTCCAATATAGACAACTTTTCTTCAAGTGAAAGTCATCTAGCTCAAGCAGGCAGACGCTGTATGTGCTTTAGGTAGCATCGCTTTCAATGCTGACATCCTTCACCACCACTACAGATACTTCGTCAACCCTCCCTCCTTACCCCTTCCTACCTACCCTCCTCGCCCTCTCTACGCCCTCTCTCTTTGCCCCTCCCTATCCTCACCCTCCTTCACCGTTCTTCCCTCCTCTCTCCTCCCTCCCCTCATAAGCTCTATGCTGTTTGCAGGACCTAGCGGCGTGTCCTTTGAATGTCCTTATCGCCTCTTGCATCCTGCCAGCTCTCAGGGTTTCAGGAAGAAAAACTGGGGTGGGGGGGTGGAGAGGAGATTAATTGATGGATGTGGAGAAATATACAGGACAAGGAGGGAAAAGAAAAAAGAGGAGTAGGAGGATATAAACATTAGATAGATAGAAAGATTTTTTAAAGAAAGAAAGGGGGGATGTAAATAAGCTTCAGAAAGTTGAGCAGGTTAGAGAGGGAGAAGGAAAGTAGATAGTGATAGACGGAATAGTGTTTAAATAGAAAAAGGCTGTCAATAAGCTATGGAAAGTTGATTTTTTTTTACAATACTTGATTGCCAAGACTATGTTCCACCCATATAATGACAGGGTTACCTTATTAAAGATGTTGATAGACCAGAGCGATTAGTAATTTTACAATGTACATGCTTTGAAATCAGTGCTGCCGTGAAACGGTAATGGCAATGTTTTGAACAAACTTAAATGAAAGGATATGGGAGTGTAAGGGTTGCGCACAATAGAAGACGTAAAAAAAAGAAGCGAGTTAGTCGAGAACCGAAAAAAGAGCAGGGAGCGAGGTCTTGGAAGAAGTCCGCCTTGGAGGCCGGGCTCACTCCGGCCGCGCAAACACATGCGTCCGAGTTTTACCTCCCGTGTTGATCCAAATGTTAATGCGAATATTGGCAGACACTCCAGTAACTCCCAAGAACACTTTTTTTTTTTTTTTTAGAAAACTCCCCAAGATTAATCCCCGTCAAGAATGTCTAAAATCCCAATGTTTACGACTCGGGTGTTCATTGTGGAAGCCTGACTAGACCCTGTTCGGCAGGAGATGATTGATCCGATTTCAAAACGAGATTTTGTTTGTGAGCGAACGTTTCAAGACGGGCGCTTGTCCCGCTCCTCCTTCTGTCCGAGGCACAAAAGTGAAAGACGGCGCTCAAATTGCTCTCGGTAGCGTGAAAGAACCTTTAGTTTTCTTTTCTTTTATATTCTTCCGCTTGACTTACCGTTACTGTGATGCGCAGATTGTTGCAAAGAAGAAAGTAAAATTCCTTTTCGCCTAGGCAATCTTAAGACCATTGTTATTTTGTTGAATATGTGTAAATCTTTATTCCCTAATGTAATACACATTTCCTCTTGTTACAGGTAAAAGGAGCGACTCCGACCCACAGGTGGAGTTCCCTTCCACACGGGTAATGTAAACCGAATGTTGGGTGAGCGAGGGCGTGAACCGAACGGCCGATTCCCTTCTTCGGCGTCAGGGCAGGAGCACAATCGCCGGCCTCGACGGGGCGGCTTTTCAAGTATCAAGTTGTTACGCACCACAAGGGGATAGAGTAGGGACGCACGCTGAGCCAGGCTGATCCCTATCTCGTAGGGAGGAAATGGGGGGGGGGAGGCAGGGGGGGAGGGAAGGAGGGAGGAGTGAGGGGATAAGTCTAGTGAAGGTGGGTTGAAGAGCAAGAGAGATCGGCGCGGGAGAGAGAGAGTGAGGAAGAGAGGGGGACGAAGGAAGAAGGAAGGAATGGAGAGATGGAAAGGGAGAGAGATAGAGAGAGGGAGTTAAAGGACATAAGGAGAGAGAGAGAGAGAGAGAGAGAGGGGGGGGGGTAAGAAAAAGAGAGAGAGAGAGAAGAGGAAGAGAGGGAAAGATAAAGAAAATCAAGAAAAAAGAAGATCAAGAGAAAAAAAAGAGAAAGAGAGAGAGAAAAAAGAGGAGGACGAAGAGAAAGGAAGAGCAGGGAGCAAGGGACAGAGAGAGGGAGGTCGTGGAAACAAAGACCAGACCGAATGAGAGAGATAAAGAAACAAATTGAGATAGAGATAGAGTTAACGGAAGAGAAAGTGAAGGAAGGGGGCAGAGAGAAAGAGGAAATAAATAGCACGGGACGATAGAAATGAGAAGAGGAAGAGGAGGAAGAAAGAGAGGAAGATAAGAGATAAGAACGGGGAGAAGGAGAGTAGTGGAGGAGAAAGGGAGCGAGAGGCGGTTAAGAAAAAGTGGTATAGGAAGGAGGTGAGAAAGAATAGGAGAGGAGAGCAGGAGAGATAGACAGATTAATTCCAGTCCCCGTTCTTTACTTGTACGGACGCGTCCACTTTGTTCGGTAGGTTTATGGACTCCGTATTTACTTTTAGATGCATGTATGTGTGTACTTTTATTTTTCTACTTGAAAACAATACACTAGGGATAAAAGTTTGCATATATAGTTTTTTCTGACAGATTCCTGATACAAATTAAGGTCTGATATTTTTTTTGACTAGGCATGCCAAATATTTTGACAGACGGACAGATCCAGAGTGCAGGGTGATGCCAAATAGGGAAAAGTGTCAATTATTTGTCGGGTTCAAATCCAACCCGACATAGGGAAGGCCGTGATTGTAAAAATATAAAAGAAAACAAAAAGGCAAAAAACAAGGGAGTTCCTGCAGGACCGGATAGCAAATCAGGACATAAGATAGAATTGTGCAACTTCCCTTGCCTATCAGTGACATCCGGTTGGCTTCGGGTGAGGAGGAAGCCGCTCATTCGTTCTCGGTCCTTCTCCGGCCGCCGTTATCGCCCTCATTTGTAGCGGCCGCGCCAGCCAGGGCCCCCGCGGCCGGAGGGGACACCTGCACCCAAGGAGGACCTGCTGAGGAGGAACTTTTTGGCGTGCTGAGAATAGCTTTCTCACTAGGAGGAGGAGCTGCTGAGGAGGAGCTTTTTAGGGCGCTGAGAATGGCCTCCCGAGAGTGGGATTGAAAGTGTACAGGGGCGGAGGAGCAGGTGGGTCAGTGGAGAAGAGGCAGACGAATGAAATCAGCAGTGAGTCAAGGGGATGAAGGTGCAGGACGAAGGAGGAGAAAGGGAGATATGGGAGAACCAAGAGCGATCAAAGGGTAGATAATGAAAGCACTGGAGAAGGGAGGTAGCGGAAGGTAGAAGTGGAAATGGAGGCAGGGACCAAAAATGGATAATGGAATCAGAGAAGGCGCCCGTCGCTATAGGAAGAGCCGACGGCGTGCAGAGGGGGAATAAAGCAGCGAGAAGGCAAAGGAAAATGAGAATGAACTGGCGAAGGAGGAGGAGGACGAAAGAGAACCGAGGAGGTGGAGATGGAGGTGTTGGTGTATGTGGAATTGGAAGTGGAGGTGGAGGTAAAGGTGGAGAGGGAAGTGGAGGTCGAGGTGGAAGTGGAGATGGAGATGGATGCGGAAGTGGAAGTGGAGGTGGAGGTGGAAGTGGTGGAGGTAGTGGTTACAGAGGTGGAAATTGAGGTAGAGGTGGTGGTGGAGGTGGAGGTGGAGGTGGAGGTGGAGGTGGAGGTGGAGGTGGAGGTGGAGGTGGAGGTGGCAGCGGCGAGACGGTCAAAGGGAAGAAGCGGCGGAATGATTATAACCGACACTGAATACCGTAATGGAAAGTGGGTTTTTACCACGAGGGAAAAAGGAAGCCCGCAGAGAGGGAGAGGGAGAGGGAGAGGGAGAGGGAGAGGGAGAGGGAGAGGGAGAGGGAGAGGGAGAGGGAGAGGGAGAGGGAGAGGGAGAGGGAGAGGGAGAGGGAGAGGGAGAGGGAGAGGGAGAGGGAGAGGGAGAGGGAGAGGGAGAGGGAGAGGGAGAGGGAGAGGGAGAGGGAGAGGGAGAGGGAGAGGGAGAGGGAGAGGGAGAGGGAGAGGGAGAGGGAGAGGGAGAGGGAGAGGGAGAGGGAGAGGGAGAGGGAGAGGGAGAGGGAGAGGGAGAGGGAGAGGGAGAGGGAGAGGGAGAGGGAGAGGGAGAGGGAGAGGGAGAGGGAGAGGGAGAGGGAGAGGGAGAGGGAGAGGGAGAGGGAGAGGGAGAGGGAGAGGGAGAGGGAGAGGGAGAGGGAGAGGGAGAGGGAGAGGGAGAGGGAGAGGGAGAGGGAGAGGGAGAGGGAGAGGGAGAGGGAGAGGGAGAGGGAGAGGGAGAGGGAGAGAGAGAGAGAGAGAGAGAGGGAGAGGGAGAGGGAGAGGGAGAGGGAGAGGGAGAGGGAGAGGGGAGATAAAAGCAATCGGTATATAAAATGAAATGAAAAGTATCCTGGAAAGAACCGCAATTTGGTTAATGAGGGAAGATGGAAGAGGAGAGAAGAAGAACTAAGAGAGAGGAGACAAGGAGCCGAGAGAAGAGAGCGTTTGAGCGCAACGTGGCTGCACGAACATCGAGCAACAAAGGGAAACAGGGAGCGTATTCGTGCTGCAGCCGTATATCTGATGTTGCAAGGGGACGGAGCGCTCGCAACGACTCGCCGAGTTGTCTCAGGCCTGCTTATCCCGCCTTGTTATCTTTATCTTCATCTCGCAGCCTGGGCGAGTTCACGGATCGGGCAAGGCGCATTCGGCCGGGCTCGGGGAATGAACGGAGCCAGAGCTATATTTTGCAACTTTTGCACGCGTCCGGCCGCCGACGAAAGTATCATGAGCGCACATGCAGAGGATAAGAACACGAGCGCCACATTAAGAAATCTTAAACTTGGAAGTCTCACGTAACTGCTGTGCTTAACACTGATCTGTAATTAGATTTCGCCGACATTGTGTACCGAATTGTCACTACAACCTTTCAGCGGAAATAAGTGATCTTGCTTTATGTAATGTGAAATAGTGTGTTAGATTGTTCTTTTTAGAAGAGCGATTGTGTGAAATTGATATGAAGAGAGATTTTGTGATTGTACGTACTGTATATTTGTGAAATGCTGAGTGGAAACCATGGGGATTGTTTCGTCTGTTGAACCCTTTTTATCGTATATGACGAAATGATCAGTTGTCTACCATAAGAAGTCTTGGGAGTGGACTACGAAGAAAACGATATAATACTACGGAGGAAACTGTTTTTGACAAATGAAAGGGAGTCCCGGAGAGGTCATGTCAAGCCGTGATTATGTTCTTGTACTTAGGGTGCAGCTTTGTACTTAGGAGAGGAGAGGGAAATGGGGCTCGAAGATCGTTTTTCTAGTTTATATGCCGTGCACTCAATTTAGCGGTTGCATTTGAGGCTCTGAAGTGCCTATGAAAAATATATAAGGGACAGTCGCCTAAAAAGTGACAGTGGTTTAGAATGATGATAATGAAGCTAACCTAACCTCTTTCTTCTCATATGTGGAACCCGCGACGAGATAATGCGGGCGGGGATAGTTTGGTAAACTCCGCCCCCCCTCTATTACCGTGATATTGCGGTGTTCATGTCGATCTTAATGACCGAAGTTGAATGCAAGTGATCTTATATATGCACATATATATGTTTAGATGTATGTCTCTCTCTCTCTCTCTCTCTCTCTCTCTCTCTCTCTCTCTCTCTCTCTCCCCCCCCCCCCCCCCCCCCCCTCCCTCCCTCCCTCCCTCCCTCCCTCCCTCCCTCCCTCCCTCCCTCCCTCCGTCCCCGTGCGTGCTGTGTACGTTGCAGGAAGTGAGACCGTGAGAGAACTTGTCTTTATATAAAGGCGGAGGGAAGTGCGCTGAGGTTTTCAACCTAAATGTGCGCCGCAACCGCCCCCCCCCCCCTCCTTCCCCCCGACTACCTTGGAGGTGGCCCGAGAGGACCTTAGCTTCACTTGATATTTCCATTCTCAGGTGACTCTTTCCGGAACACCTATATTAAACTAGACGTAAAATTAGGGGAAGGCGGCTTTGATTATTTCCCCTTTTCTTGCGTTTGCCTAGACTTTGAATTATTGCTTTATCTCTTTGCCCTGATTTTTTTTTCATTGTCACTATTCTTCTTATCGTCTTTGTCATCATTATTATCATCGTTGTTGTTTTTACTGATTTTAAGTATTGGTACATCATCACTAATACTGTTTTGCTATGCGTGTAGTTATTGTCTCTTCTTTCCACGAAAGTACTAGGGCAGGTCGATTAAGTTGCTGGTGAAACAGGTCCAAGACACGTGCGTGAATGAATCTGAATGTGGCTGATAACATGGAGATAACTTGTGTGCTAGTGGATGCCTTGATAGATAGATTGGCGTTTGATTGAAGCATAACCTTCAGTTTCTAAAAATCTGTGTGTGTAGTGTGTGTAGTGTGTGTAGTGTGTGTAGTGTGTGTGTGTGTGTGTGTGTGTGGTGTGTGTGTGGTGTGTGTGTGTGTGTGTGTGTGTGTGTCAAACATCATTCACACGTCAAGCAATTTTTTATCCTACCTTAACAACTAACATACTAACATTAAGTTTACCTGTGAAACGGAGAAGGAAACCCAACGTCCTTTTCTTGACACGCTAATCGCCAAAGAAAACGGATGTCTGTCCACAACAGTTTATAGAAAACCTACATTCACTGGTTTAGGCTTAAATTATTTAAGCCACTCCCCTTAGAAATACAAGACTAATAGCATTTCTACTCTTATCAATAGAACATCTATTATCTGCTCCACATGATGCCTGTTTGATAAGGAAATGGAATATTTGACAAACTACTTTAGAATGAATTGATACCCTGACAATGTAATCTTCAAAACAGTGAGATCATTCTTAAACAATTAAATTATCCTCCCTTTAATTTTTTTATTGTCCCAAAGGAAGGTAAGTACATCAAGCTCCCTTATTTTGGACACTTCAGCTTCTTGACTCGAAAACAATTACGTGAGATGTTGAAAGATTCCTTCCTTCAAATAAAATTTGATATAGTTTTCACAAATGACTATGCTTTTGTTACTTTTCTTAAGAAAGAGAAATCCAGTCACTTCAGACTTATGTTTCAATACTTAGGGAGAGAGAGAGAGAGAGAGAGAGAGAGGAAGGAGGGAGAGAGAGAGAGAGAGAGAGAGAGAGAGAGAGAGAGAGAGAGAGAGAGAGAGAGGGAATGACAGAGAACAAGATTAGCCAAGGCAGCGGCGGGAGGGAGGAGGGGCAGCGGTCAGCCATTTCCAGCCACCCGGCAGTGATAACCGTAGTTCCAGACACACAAAGCTGCAGCGGGGGCCTGTTCCTGCAGAATTCCCAGTAGGATTAGTTGGACAACACTCACTCTACATAAGCGAGTTAGTGGCCCGTCTTGGAGCGGAAGGCGGCGAGGCTGTGTGACCGGCGGGCGTGGAGGGGGGGTGGGTCTAGGCTTATGCCGGTGGCGGCGCTGGGAGCTCGCCGACTGTCACTTAACTGTGCCGACTGTATCGCGGGTGAAGAGCTCGGGACGGTGCCGGGCGGGTGAGCGGTGCGTGAGGAGAATAATCGCAAGAGAGACAAGGGGAACGCGGCTCCGAGCGGTGCGGGTGTGTGGGTGGGGATTGTTTATGGGCGGCCATAAACCGACACTACATGTTGATGTTATGTGCGGCCGCGTTTAAACCGGGCAGATCATCCAAAGCCGAGTGGGGAATGGCCGATGAAAAATGGGGAGCGCGATGGGGCTATGCCGACAGGGAAGATTAGCTGGCATTGTTTATTACGTGCTGATGAGACCATACACTGTGAGACGAATTGATACTGCCAAACAAAGCGGAATAGAGTAGACATACAATTGGAAATGAAATTGCTGGCCTATAAAAAATCCCTAGAAGCGGTTCGCATATTAACATAAGCTCAAGCTGGGAGACCAACGTTATTAAAAGGCAGAGAGGATAAAGTTTAAGCAGTCCCTCATGGTGCTGTGTGTATTCATTAGGGCGTCCACAAGAGCTTGAAGAATATGCCACACCGTACTCTTGGATAGCGTATCATGTTTAAGAGTTTGGACGGCATCCCCGCCAAACATTTGGCCCCGTCAGTTGATCTTTGGCTTCTGCATTATTGCTGACGCAAAGCAGTCTCCGAGTCTCGCAAGTAGGCCTGTGCAATATTGCTCGCAGATACTGCTCTTACAGATCTTGTAACAAGTCCCACGGGCAGTCGTGAAGGGGCTTGCCACACACAGCCCTCCCGCGCAGAATGTTTCGACACACTGGCGGCCGCTGAGCATTACGGGGAACAGTTGTGAGGGAAAATTGTCAAAAGAGCATCAGATTTTATAACAGCGAATGCAAAATGACAGGCTGATGAAACCCGTGATGGGGAGAGTGGCGATGCAGGCGAATATATTTCATACTCCCGAGCGGTCCTTCGTTAAATATGTGCACCCTGTTTTATCAACGTTCTTTGTGTAACGCTTCTGGGGTTGGGCAAGGGAGAGAGGCGCCGTGTTTTATTGCAAGTGCACTCGCAGAATGTAATGCTGAGCGCGTCGTCCGTCATTTAGCTGGATTAGCCCTGGCTCTTTCTCTTATCATTCACTTATTGTTTATATCTGTTCACACGCTCTCTCATTCCTCCCTCCCTCCCTCTCTTCCTCTCTCCCCCTCCCTTTCCCCTCCCCCCTCCCCACTCCCTGCCTCTGTTCCTCCCTTTTCCACTCCCTCCAATTTACCTTCCCTCCCTACCGCTATCTATCAACAAAAGTCTCGCACGCAGACAAGAATTATATGCAATAGTAATTATTACGTATTATTTTGCACGTGATGTTCACGTTAACGAGCAGAAACGTAGCGGCTCGTGGTATAACGTTGTGTATAATACTACTTTTGGCCGGAAGTCGACCAGATAGATGTTGCAGACGGTATATTGCAACTCCATCAATGG
>BOPN01000354.1:128533-141033 GCA_017312705.2 Penaeus japonicus
TTGTCTTGAGATCTTGTCCTAGAAAAAAGGTTGATATGATAGACGGAATTTCCAGTGTTTTTTAGTGTCTTCGAAAAAGCTGCCGTGTGTGATGTGAATAAGAGTGATGTAATTGTGTAGTTTATTAAAGAGTTGGTGGAGGGAGGAAGGAAGGAAGGAATTAAGTTGGTTGACATGAGACGAACGCCAGATTGAATGGTGGTGCGGGAGATAATAAAGATAAATGGAACCAAAGTGTAAATGGTCGCGATGCTTCTTTTTCAGGTCCGATTGCGTTCTAGATCCTAAAAAAGACTTACTTTAAAACGGTAAGATAATGAACTGCCTTGACGAAGATGGCCGGCCGCTGTAAGAGAACGACTCGCCCTTGCACACCCGAGTCACGTCCAGGGGGAAATGCATCTTATATTCCTTGTGTCCACATCTGATGCACCTGAATTTAATCCCGAAATTAGAGCGGTAATCACATTAGTGGAGTATTACTGTTAAATTTCCGCTGGCCTCCCACACGTGCACGTAACTGCGAGTACTGCTGGCTCTGTTGCAATCTTTGCTTGTGATATTGAATAGGTTTTTCTTTGTGATTTTATATATTTCTTTTTATGGTCTCCAGAGAATTCTTATGGAAACTTTGTTTGTGTATGCTATTCTTTTCGTATTTTTATTCTCATTTATTTATGTTTGAAGTCGCCGGAACGTAACATCGCTGTAATATTCGCTGGTGGTGCTGGCTGGCGTGCACCTCCTGTCTCCGGCCGAGCCCCGACGCGTCGTGGGGACGCAGGGATATGACGCCGGCGGAAGAAGGGCCTTTAACATGCCAGCGTAAGCGGGAGCGCGGTGACCGACATCAAACACATAGGCTGCATCACACAGCATTATATAGCATCACCCAACCCACGCCGTTGAAGCGCGATGGCTATGGACCGTGTATGTGGGCGAGGGCATAACGTGACGAGTGAAATATGGGCGGCTGATGGGACGTGGGCGGAGGAGCGCCTGCGAACAAGCGGGGCTGATTGTGGGCGGCGGCAAAAAAGGACGGGGCTGGCCAATTAGTTGATTATTCGCCTGTTTTGTTCCGTCCTCCCGTGTTTTGTGTGTGTGTGTGTGTGTGTGTGTGTGTGTGTGTGTGTGTGTGTGTGTGTGTGTGTGTGTGTGTGTGTGTGTGTGTGTGTGTGTGTGTATGCGCGTGCGTGCGTGATCGCCGATTTCGGTGATATGCCGCGGGAATGGAATGGCGGACGATCCACTTAGACTTCTTTCAAGTCCGGAAATTTGCGAGTTTGTATAGCGACGAGGATATTAAAGGAATTTTCCCCCAGCTAATGTGAAAGTTGGCTTTTCATTTCCCGTGTACCTTTAGCAACCATCCTCGTGATACCTGCGAGGGATCGACGGGAATTTCAGCTGATTCAAAATCACTGAATATTGTGCCAGGGAATATTGTTATGGGGATAGGGCGCAGGGACGGGGGGGGGGGGGTTAGTGGAGGTTGGTACTTTTCGTTGGAGTATTTTGATTTGATTTTGTGTTTCGGTGGGTATGTGGTTTGGGTATGTGGATGTGTTTATCAATGTGTATTTATATATGTAACTATATCTACATTTATCTATCTATCTGCATATATGTATACATATATATATATATATATATATATATTGTAGGTAGTTTTATTTCATGTTTTATTTCATGATTACGTAATAGTAAGAATAATCTAAATGCTATTCCCGCTATGGTTTGTAATGGTAATGATAATAACAATAACAATAACAACAGCAATAATAATAACAATAATAACAACAACAACAATAATAACAATTCAGACAATCACAACAACGAAAACAACCACATCATCACAAAACCAAAACCCAAGCACCCTCACCCAAACCAAACCAACCAACCAAGAAAACAACAACAACAACCACAACAACAACAACAAGAACAGCTACAAGCGGCTTTCGCAACTTTACAGCAATAAAACATAAACAGCCTCACTCTCTGGGGTATTATGTTTCCTTCCCAGTCACCTTCTGTTACGCACCATCTGCCGCCCATCTTCCTCCCGCTGTGTCTGAAGCCCCTGTGACGGGCCTTCGCTCTCTCTCTCTTTCTCTCTCTCTTTCTATCTTTCTCTCTCTCTCTATTTATCTGTCTCTCTTTCTCTCTCTCTCTCTCTCTCTCTCTCTCTCTACCTGTCTGTTTTTTTCTCTCTCTATCTCGTTTTTTTTGTCAATCTTTCTCTATTGGTTTCTCTCTCTTTCTCTTAGTCTCTCCCTCTCTCCCAGCCCCTCTCTCTCCCTCCCCCCCTCCCTCTCCCTCTCCCTCTCCCTCCTTCCCTCCCTCTCCCTCTCTCTCTCTTCCTTACATCAACTATTCTCCCTCGATATACCTCTTCATAACACGTGCTTTTTTCCCTCACACCATAAGACATTTCAATTAAGTGGTCATACAGCCAATTTCAGTCGCTCACTATATAGTATCCAAAAGTTAATTACATGGAACGACAACAGAAATCAACAGTTGAAATGTGAGAACGTGATGCGGGGTGAGAGAGAGAGAGAGAGAGAGAGAGAGAGAGAGAGAGAGAGAGAGAGAGAGAGAGAGAGAGAGAGAGAGAGAGGGAGAGAGAGAGAGAGAGAGAGAGGGGAGAGAGAGAAGGATGGAGGAGGAGGTGGTGGTGGTGGTGGTGGTGGTGGTGGTGGTGGTGGTGGTGGTGGTGGTGGTGGAGGAGGAGGAGGAGAAGAAGAAGAAGAAGAAGAAGAAGAAGAAGAAGAAGAGAGAGAGAAGGAGAAGAAGAAGGAGGAGAAGAAAGAGAAGAAGAAGATATAGAAGAAGGAGATAGATAGATAGATAGAGAAAGAGAGAGAGAGAGAGAGAAAGAAAGAGAGAGATAGATATATATATATATATAGAGAGAGAGAGAGAGAGAGAGAGAGAAGAAGAAGAAATAGAAGAAGGAGATAGATAGATAGATAGAGACAGAGAAAGAGAGAGAGAGAGAGAGAGAGAGAGAGAAAGGCCGGTTCTCCGCTACGGTGACAACACAAACAAACGGCACACCACACCGGCTAATTTGGGGAGGTCTAAGCAGCCAATTACCACGAGCAGCGGGGGGGCGAGGCGGCCGAGCTTTCATGTTCCTCTCGCCATCTCCCCTCCCCCCCTCTCTACCCCCCTCTCCCCCCCTCTCTACTCCAATCCCCGTCTTCTTCTCCTCTCCCTCTCTTTCTTGATTTTTTTTTTTTTTTGTGGGGGGGTTGGGTTGGGTTGGGAGGGAGGAGGGGGCTTCTTTCTGTTTGTCTGTCTCTCTTGTCCTTGTTCTGTTTAGGTCTGGTCTCCTTCTTCTCTCTCTTTTCCTCTATTATTCACCTCTCTCTCTCTCTCTCTCTATCCATACATTCCCACTTCCCTCCCTTTACCTTCTAACACCACCCCACCCCCTCCTATCCCCCACTCCCCTCTCCCCTCACCCCCCGATAAGGTCAGGTCAAAACGGGTCACGTGAGCGGTTGTCTCGCTCCAGGTGTCAAACTTCTCAAGAGGAGGGGGAGGGAGGGAGGGGGGGGAGTGAGGGAAGAGGGGAGACAGAGGGGGAAGTGCCTGGACATGAGTGACAGGGGATAACATGGGAGAGAGAGAAAGGGGAAAAGAGGGGGGGGGGGGGAGGGATGAGGAGGTATAGGGGAGATGAGGATTGGGGAAAGGGGGGAGGGGAGAGGGGAAGGGGAGAAGGAGAAAGAGGGGAACGTATATGAGAGAAAAGCATAGAATGAGGGGAAGGAGAAAAGAGAAAGAAGGAAAGAGAGAAAAAAATAGAAAGAAAAGGAAGAGGAAAAATAAGAAAAAAAGCGAAAAGGAAGGGAGGAAAGAACAGAAAGAGTAGAAAAAGGAGAAAGAGTAAGTGAAAAGAGAACAGAAAGAGAAAGAAAAACGGGAAAGGGAAAGGAGGAAAGAGGGGGAAAGGAAGGAAGGAAAGAAGAGAAAGGGAAGGAAAGAAAGAGGGGAAAGAGAAAGAAAGAGGGGAAAGGGAAGGAAGGAAAGAGGGGAAAGGGAACTGAGGAAAGAAGGGAAAAGGAAGGAAGGAAAGAGGGGAAAGGGAAGGAAAGGAAGAAGGGAAAAGGAAGAAAGGGAATAGGGGAAAGAGAAAGAAAGAGGGGAAAGGGAAGGGAGTGAAGGGGGGGGGGGCGTGCGTGGGCGTTTGGGAAAAGGTTTGAGGGTTTGGGACATCCGCTTGTTCACACGGTGCCTTCGGGGGCGTCGCCGCACCGTGACGGTAATAACGCGGGCGTACTGCTAATAGTAGTGCGTGGGCGGCCGTAGGGCTCTTAAATATTATCATTATTGTCTTTGTTATTGATGTTATTATTATCATTATCGTTATTATCGTTGTTGTTGTCATTATGAGGATTATTGTTATCATTATCATTATCCTTGTTATCATTAGGAAGATTATTATCATTATTGTAACTATTATTATTATAATCTTTGTTATTATTTTTATTACTATTATTCTTATCATCATTTTATCATTATCACCATTTCCTTCATCATTATCACTATGGTATCATTATCGTTCTTATAAATAATAACTATAATCACACCGATAATATTAACAGAAACAAAAACAACAACAAAAACAACGAACAACAAAAACAACAACACTAATCTTCTGCTACTAATCCATTTAAGTTCTTCCTCTTCTTCTCTCCTCCCCCCCCCCTCTCTTCCTCCTTTCCTTAACCCTCTCGCCTCCCCTCCTCCCCCCCTCCCCCCCTTTATAGCACGAGCCACCACCCCCTCTCCCCTACCCCCCTACCCTACCCCGACCTACCACCTGGCTATACGCTGAATCTCGAGTTACAAGAACAGCCTTTGGTGCTCTCTTTCTCTCTCTCTCTCTCTCGCTCTCTCTCTCTCTCTCTCTCTCTCTCTCTCTCTCTCTCTCTCTCTCTCTCTCTCTCNGGAGGGAGAAGAAAATGAGTGCGAGAGAAAAGAGGGGAGAAAGGATGAGAAGAGAAGAAAAAAAAGAAGAGAATAGGCGAGGAAAAGAGAAGAGGCGAGGAAAAGAGAAGAAGAGAATAGGAGGAAAAGAGAAGAAAAGAAGAGGAGGAAAGGAGAAAAGTAGGAGAGGAGGAAAGAAGAAGAAGAAAGGAGAGGAGATCGAAGATGTAGAGGGTTTTATTGAGGAGGGGGGAGATAAGGAGAGAAAAGGTAAAGGAAGAGGAGAGAAGGGAGAGGGGGAGAGGGGAGGGAAGAAAAAGTGAAAGAGTAGAAGTAGGGAGAGGAGGAAATGAGCGGAGAGTTAGGGGGAAGAGGAAGGAAAAAGAAATGGGGGGGAGAGGAGATATGAGGGGAATGGAAAGGAATTGAGACGAGGGAAAAGAAAGAGAAAGAAGGGGCGATGGAAGGAGTGAGGAGAGTAGAAGGGCAGAAGAGAAGAGGAAAGGAAGGTGAAGGGGAGGGGAGGATGAGGGGAGGACAGAGAGAAAAGGTAGTCTCAAGTCCCATAGGCGATAGGGGAATGGCTACTTCAGGTCAAGGAGAGGAAACTTTCTTAGGCCTGTCTGAAAAGGTCGCCATTTCTGCCGTGCTCTACTCCCCAATCGCCTTTAGGAATTCTTATCCGTCCGCGCACCGTCTTCAGTCTTGGTTTCTGTTCATATTGTTGTTCTTATATCCTGTTTCCTCTTATTTTTGCCCCTCCCCCCAAAAAGAAGAAGAAGAAAAAACGTTTGACTATGAGCCTTTGGTGTAGAGATGAGGTCCGCCCTCTGCCGGTGTGAGAGGCTCTCATCAGAGGGTCAGTGGTCCTCGCAGACATATTTACGGCGACTCATTCTTTGCCTTGCGTCCGTTCTTTGTCTTGCGCCCCGCCTTTGTTTCTGTTGGTGACAAAAATGCAGGTAGTGACCAGCGAGGGTCCGGCCATTTTTGTGGGGCTGGAGAGAAAAAGAGGGAGGAGGCACGCTGGATAAAGGGGGCAGAAACGGAGACGGTGCTGTGTAGGGGGTTCAACAGCATCCTTAGAAGCCCTTGTAAGGCCTTGCAAGAGGTTCACTGCTACTCTCAAACACGAACTGCTGCCGCTGACCAGGGGTCTCGCGTCCACCCTGCTTAATCGCCCCAGGCACGCCCAGGCTCCGAAAATGACGGGACTGCATAATGCGTGAATTATACTTTATGGTTTTGCCGCACAGAATATGAAAATGTGAAGCTTGTTGGATGACATCGAATTCAAGATATTTCAGAGCCTACAGGTATTGAGAATAGTAATATGATAAAGATAAAGATATTTGGAATGTTTAAAATAATATTTTATGGGCGTAGAAAATCTGACTGACTATATACATTGTTTTACCTCCTTTAGCAACGGGTTCATGATAGTCAAGATTTTTGTGTTCTGCTTGGTCAGTGTAGATCTTAAGGGTTTGCGACCGTAAGATATACACTCGCAAATAAGAAAAGAAAGTATGAGAATATAGCATCTTACTGTATAAGTGGCAAGATTGTGGGAAGCTCAATTTTTCCCATGCATATGACGCCAAATTTGAACTGGCAAGGAATGGCATTTTATTAAGAAATTTCTTTTGTGGATAACCGGGCATGTATTTTATTTTTCTAGGCCGAGGATATAATGTTTAGTGTTCATGATAAAGAGTCGATATTCTGTCTATTAACGTAATAAACGTTATGGCTATTAAGAGCCAGTGCTTCAGGTGGCATTTTTCGCTCAGTCAAGGCAAGTTGTGTTCTCATTTGCCCCAGACTATTGAAGTCTTAAAATGCAAGGTGTTATATGTGGCAGACCTTATAATGAGGGCACTCTTCCTTATCCATAAATAATTTTTGTATACTCAAGCAATCTTATTTGCAGCAGGAATATGTTCATATATGTTTATATACTGGACATTAAGAAATATGGAATAAAAAAAGAAAGGAAACACACGCTTTCTTCCACTTCTTAAATCGCTTCGTTTGAAGTTCTGAGTTGATACTATACGCCTCTTCTCGCCCAGTAAAGGCACGTGGACTTTTCCTTGTATTACAGTTGTACGCACTCTACTCCTACATGCAGTAAGCCAGCGCTACCATAATCCAGTTGCATAGGTAGTTGCGAATGGCATACAGTACATATAGATACATGCTTACATTTGCATTCACTTGTACAAATACATGATCATTGCCGTACATGGGCATAGAGATTTATGAATACGGATGCACATGCACATTCATATATACATTTGGATTCCTGTACAGATTCGCACACGCTTACGCATATACATACACATACACGAACACACACACATAAGCAAGGACATCCACTGCGAACATGAACATACTCTTCTATACACATATCTGTATGTTTATACATCTACTACTGCACGTTCAGCATACACTCAGAAAGAGAGAAAGGAAAATTTCTCAGCCCACGGGAATACAGTGTACTGATGCCCGTGAGCAAAAAGAGGCAGATTACAGTGTTAACGTTTCATGAGTATGAATACCGCGGGCTACACCTTCACGTTGAAAGTTAACTCTCTAGTGTGGACGAACGCAAAGATTGCAATTGGTTGAGCAACGATGAGATGCACTCACTCTTTCTCCTTCTTGGTCTTCTTCTCACACTACCCTTTTCTCTTTACCCCTTTCTCGACCCCTCCCTGTGCGCTCTCTCTCTTCCCCTTCTCCCTTCCTCTCTCCCTTCCCCCTCTCCCTCCCTCTCTCCCTTACACCTCTGTCTCCCTCCCTCTCTCCCTTCTCCCTCTCTTCCTCCCCCCTCTCCCTCCATCCCTTCCTCCCTTCCCTCCTCCTCCCCCCTCCTCCACCCCCTCCCCCCCTCCCCCTCCCCCTCTTCCTCCCCCCTCCCCTCCTCCCTCCCTCCCCCATTTCTCCCTTTCTCCTGTGCTTTCTTCCATCCTCACAATCCCTCCCCACCCATTGTTTTTAATGAAGCCTTTGTAGGAACAGTTTTATTAGCATCATTTGTTCCAGATAAATGGGATGCGCATAAAGAGACGCATATATTATTTTATTGTTTAGCCATAAGGTCTTTGTGATATATCCGCATTGCAAAGTAAATGATTAATGGAATATGTTGAATGGTAAAGGGTTAAATGCAACGTTGGCCGAAACATGTTTTTTTTTTTTTTTCAAAGAATGATTTTTATGACGGAAAATTTAGTTTCAGCACCGATTGCAATCTTTGACTGAGAGGGGAGGGAGTTGAGTTTGAGGATGCCGATGAAACAAAGTTAGCTAATCTAGTCGTACCTCGCTCTCCCCCCTCCCCTCCCCTCCCCTCCCCTCCCCTTACGCCATGCCCTTGAGTGTTAAGGTACTGACAGGCAACATTCGTGCATTGAAGCGTACTTTTCATCTATACTAATGCAGCTGCGTTAATGTACCCATCCCATCGCTAATGCATGTACGGAGACAGGCATTCAAGCAGGTAGACAGATAGACAGACAAGCACTCATGCAGGCAGACAAACAGAAAGGAAGTCTGTTTGTTGCCACCACCATTCTATTTTTGTTTTGTTGTTTATCTCTTCATTTCCTCTTAATTTATTTTATGATGCAAGTTTTTTTCTTGCGGCCGAGGTACAACAAAGCCGTACGAGTGGCCGAAAACGCGCGAGGGGGAGAACTGGACGCGTGTCAACGATGAGGCCGTTATATAATGTCGAGGTTTAGAGAAACCATATCGGTGATGGGGGGGGGGGCTTCTAACTCCCATTAAAGTCATACGCGCCCGCTGGATGAAAAGATGCTGCTGGACCAACTAATGAGGCTCGTCTTTGTGTGGTTTGGGCTCTCTCTCTCTCTCTCTCTCTCTCTCTCTCTCTCTCTCTCTCTCTCTCTCTCTCTCTCTCTCTCTCTCTCTCTCTCTCTCTCTCTCTCTCTCTCTCTCTCTCTCTCTCTCTCTCTCTCTCTCTCTCTCTCTCTCTCTCTCTCTCTCTCTCTCTCTCTCTCTCTCTTTCTCTCTTTCTCTTTCTCTTTCTCTTTCAGACAGACAGACAGACAGACAGACAGACAGACAGACAGACAGACAGACAGACAGACAGACAGACAGACAGACAGACAGACAGACAGACAGACAGACAGACAAGGCAGACAAACAAGACAGATAGTGACAGACAAGGTGTAAGGTAGGGCAGACATGGAGGCCGGGCAAACAAACAGGCAGACATGCAGAGAGACAGGCAGGCAGGCTAGTAAACAGGCAGGCAGGCAAGCAGGCAAGCAAATAGGCGGAGAGGCAGGCAGGCTAGTAGGCAGGCAGGCTGGCAAGTAGACAGGCGGAGAGACAGGCAGGCAGGCTAATAAGCAGACAGGCAGGTAGGTAGAGGTAGAAAGGTAGAGAGGTGAACACTGGCAAATGTAGAAAATGTGTGAACGAGAATAAATTATGTCACAGTGCAAGGTGTGTAATTAACGTTTCGATATTACATCATCAGAATGACGTATCCCTGATGAAGATGTAACATCGAAGCGTTAATTACATATCTTGCATTACGAAATTATTCATTCTTGCTCGTACTTTTTTAATTTACAGGGAGACAGATAGTAAAAGGAGGTAAGAAGTAGCGGTGAATAGTCTAGCGGTCGATATAAAAAGAGGAGGAAGAAGAGGAGGAGAGAGTAATAGCCCGGCAGGGGGTGGGATGGGGGGGGGGGGAGTAAGCAGGGGTAGGGGAAAAAGCAATGGGACACATAAACCAGAGTCCCATGTATGATGTGTGAGGAGAGCGGCAGCAATGGCCTCTGCAAAAGTATGGCAGCGGAACGGGAAGGGGAAGGCAGGAACGGCCGGCGCGGATACTACATTAGGAGGGAGCGAAGATAAGGCATTGCATCCCCGTGCAACGAAGGGCTAGCATAAAAAACACACCTGCAAGCGCCTGCGGGTCCAAGGGCGGCGGCCATGAGAATGGAAGGAAGTAGAAGGGCGGAGAGGGAGACGCGGCGGTTCCGGAGCCAGTGGGCGGCGCAGCGCTGCGGCACCTTGTTGAGGGCGGGCAATACAGGAGCAATTATCGCATGTAAATTTTATGGCAACGCGGCCAAGATTTGCAGATTGCAAGGGATGGACGTTAGCGAGAGAAAACCCACTCTGACTCGTGATTAATTCTTCCGTGATGATGTATTGTGCAAGGGGCGATCCCGTGATGCATTGGGTACGGGAGTAGATGTATGATAATGGTTTATGTAGATTCGCTCCTGTAATTTTGAGCGACTGACTGTGTGTCTGTCTTAGCGCACACTCACACTCTCAGTCTCTGTCTTTCTGTTTGCCTCTCTCTTTGTCACTCTGCCCCTTTCTCTCTCTCTTTGTCACTATGTCCCTTTTTCTCTCTCTTTGTCACTATGTCCCTCTCTCTCTCTTTGTCACTCTGTCCCTTTCGCTCTGAATTTCTCTGTTTCTTTCTCTCTCTCTCTCTCTCTCTCTCTCTCTCTCTCTCTCTCTCTCTCTCTCTCTCTCTCTCTCTCTCTCTCTCTCTTTCTCTGTGTCTGTCTCCCTTTGTGTCCCTTTGTGAGAATACAGCCGTGCCAACGCAGGACAGGCGATACTGTTCCCGACTATCTTAGTGACTTGGATATACACACGCACGCACACACGCAAAATTAATATATGCCCCTTCCTTTTTTTTCGTTCTTCCCCCGTGTTCTCTTCCCTACCCCGCTCTTCAATTCCTTTCTCATTTAAATTACTTAATTTAAATCAGGACCATTAGCTTTCAACGCCGCAGACTCCGCTCTGAAATAGGTGGAGGTGTAGTGTGTTGTGTGGCTGCAGGATATTTAAGAGATGGGGAAAGGGAGAGGATAGGAGGGGGTGAGAATAGGAAGGCGTGAGGATAGGAGGGGTGGAAGAGGAAGAAGATAAAAAGGGTAGGAAGGTGAGGAGGGTAGGACAGGATAGGAGGGTGAGGAGGGTAGGCCAGGATAGGAGGGGGAAGAGGGTATGGCAGGATAGCAGAGGTAGGAGGGGGGGGGAGAGGATAGAAGTGGCAGGGAATAAGAGTATAGGACAGGATAGGAGGGGTAGGAATGAATAGATGTAGTAAAGGAGATAGGAGGGTAGAAACGGATAGAAGGGTAGGTATGTAAGGCAGTATAAGAGGGTAGGACGGTTAGGAGAGGATAGGAAAGGGTAGGACTGGATAGGAGGGGTAGGGGGATTAGGAGTAGTAGGAAGCACGGTAGGACGGGAGGACAGGACGACGGGAGGACGGGGAAGGAGGGGTAAGAGGGGTAGGGCGAGAGGAGGAGGAGGAGGAGCAGTCGGCGGATCCTGGTCTAAACTCTGTTCATTTGTAATGTAGATTTGAATGCAGCGCGTAACTTTATACGGAATTCGTTCTAAGTGATCTAAGAGTTTGCCAGCATCCGCCGAACGTAGATTGCTGCATTCGCGACAGGCAGTGATCATGGGAGGAGGGAGGAGGGTGGAGGGAAGAGGGCGGAGGGAGGAGGGCGGAGGGCGGAGGGCGGAGGGCGGAGGGCGGAGTGCAGAAGGAGGAGGGAGGAGGGCGGAGTGCAGAGGGAGGAGGGAGGAGGGTGGAGGGTGTAGGGAAGAGGGCGCAGGGAGGAGGGCGGAGAGCGAAAGGCGAAAGGGAGGAGGGCGAAAGGGCGGAGGGAGGAGGATGGAGGATGGAGGATGGAGGGTGGAGGATAGAAGGTGCAGGGTAGAGGGTGCAGGACGGAAGAAGGAAGAAGGAAGAAGGAAGAAGGAAGGAGGAAGGAGGAAGGAGGAAGGAGGAAGGAAGAAGGAGGAAGGAAGAAGGAGGAAGGAAGAAGGAGGGAGAGAGGAGAGAGGAGAGAGGAGAGAGGAGAGAGGAGAGAGAAGAGAGAAGAGAGAAGAGAGAAGAGAGAAGAGAGAAGAGAGAAGAGAGAAGAGAGGAGAGAGGAGAGAGGAGAGAGGAGAGAGGAGAGAGGAGAGAGGAGAGAGGAGAGAGGGAGGGAGAGAGAGAGGGAGAGAGAGAGAGAGAGAGAGAGAGAGAGAGAGAGAGAGAGAGAGAGAGAGAGAGAGAGAGAAGAGAGAAGAGAGAAGAGAGAAGAGAGAAGAGAGAAGAGAGAAGAGAGAAGAGAGAAGAGAGAAGAGAGAAGAGAGAAGAGAGGAGAGAGGAGAGAGGAGAGAGGAGAGAGGAGAGAGGAGAGAGGAGAGAGGAGAGAGGAGAGAGGAGAGAGGAGAGAGGAGAGAGGAGAGAGGAGAGAGGAGAGAGGAGGGAAGAGAGAGGAGAGAGGAGAGAGGAAAGAGGAAAGAGGAAAGAGGAAAGAGGAAAGAGCAGAGAGCAGAGAGCAGAGAGCAGAAAGCAGAGAGCAGAGAGCAGAGAGCAGAGAGAAGAGAGAAGAGAGGGGGAAGAAGGGAGGAGGGGAAAGGGGAGAGGGTAGGGGACGAGTAGAGGATGCTATGAATAAGTGCATCTTGATATATGGTTGTTATTATGCAAAATGATCTTATTTTTCTGTGGATTTATATCCGTAATTGTTATC
>BOPN01000354.1:153131-168131 GCA_017312705.2 Penaeus japonicus
TATATATGTATATGTATATATATATTTATATATATATATATATATATATATATATATATATAGTATATATATATATATATATATATATATATATATATATATATATATATATATATATATATGTGTGTGTGTGTGTGTGTGTGTGTGTGTGTATGATTGTATGTGTATAAATTCCCATAGCAAGGTATTTTGTAGATTAAAGGTCGTCAAAAAATGGATGATCATGATAATTTAGGAAGTAGGAAAGAAAACGAAGCACAAAGGTATGCAATGTTGATAGGAAGAGGATTAAGAAGACTAAGAATAATAAAAGGGAAGGACGGAAAAATACACTGAAGTTAAAAACAAATGGCATAGTGAGCAGCAACAGAAATGCCTCTAGCATCGCCATCAGAAGCCGTATTAGCCCGGTAGTAGCTGATAACGTGTGTACAATGACAGTGACGTGTGTACAATGACACACAGCCACTAAGAAAGGAACTGTAAATCGTGACATTCGGATCAGACTAGACTCGTGGAGCTTCTAAAGTGTGCTTCGTAGCTTGATGGTTTATTTTTCTTTTCTCTGTGTGGCTGTTTCGTGCCAACTTCAGTATCATCAGCAGCAAAAACTTCAGTAGCGGTAATAGCAGCTGCAATAGCGCCGCCTCCGTCAGAGATGCCATCAGCTGAAATATCATCATCAGGAGCAGTACATCATTTTCAGCATCAGTAGAAATACTGGAGTTTCAGCATCAACACTAATAGCGGCACTAGCAGCGGGAGAGAAAGAAGAGTGCACGAGGGCAGAGGCCACTTGCGCTGCCGAGGATCACGCGTGTCACAAGCCGACTCAACGATAATGGGAATGAAATTGCAGTACTTGCCTCTGCAAGCTCCCGCGGCTCGAAACAGAATAATGGCAACATTCTGCTTGTCTGCGTTCTCCTCTTGCTTTCCTACTCCCCCTATAGTTGTTTCGCGTGCTTGTAGCCGGCTTTCTTCTTTCTCTTAAACTTTCTATTTCCTTCCTCTTTTGTCTCCCCTCTCTCATTTTTTCCCTTCTAACCGGTTGTATCATCTGCCCCAGCCCCATTGATCTCCCCTTCCCCCTTCCCTTCCGCCCTTTGCTCCAGACCCTCGTGTCCCCTCGCATTCGGCCTATCTGTGGCTTTGCGCTATAAACTATATGCTATTGAATCGTATTCACTTGGGGTTCTTTCTGGCATTCATTGCCATTCCTGCCAAAGCTACATACTCTAAGTGCATTATCCGTGTAAATTCTTGCTTTAATTGTTATCACCATTGAGCGAAGGCGAATACCTACACACCTGCCTGAGAAATGTCGCCCGTAAACTTTATACACTTCATAATGTTGGAAAGTTACTTTGGGGGAGAATAATGAGGTGGAATCATTCGCTTTATTGCTTCAGCTGACTGGACGAAATTGCCAAATGAAACGTGGGCAACGCCTAATTCTTCAGACGTAATATACACTACTTTGATTGTCAATTCGGGTCTACCATTTCAGTGATGATTGTCAACTTGTTGCAAGGGTTGTTGAATCTATACTTATATATATTTCAATATGTTAAAGTATAACGGGCAAACAGTTCTCTTTCTTCGACAGGATCATGACGTTTTATTGTGCTCTAGGTTAGCCTCCTTCTCTGTTACGACCTGTCTGGTAACGAGCCACTTGTGAACACCCTGGTTGGTAACGAGCGCCATGTTAATGACACTCATGAAAACGACCTTGTTAACGACCATCTTATCTCTTTCAGCCGTCGAGTTGTCTGTCGGACGCAGAGGAGGATCAGATCTACGGCTACACGGGCGGATTCCGGGGCGGCGGGGGCGTGCGCCCCCCTCTCTTTCCGCATAACCAAGGGTAGGTACATCTACACTACTTGTAAGAGTAAGAGTATGAATAGTATGAATAAAAGTAAGAATGGAGTAAAGTAGAAAAAGAGACATGACAGAAAGAGATGGGAAATGCCATATGTGTATGAGAGAAACATTAGAGAAGACATGCAATATGTATATATGTATATATATATTAAAACATATATATGAATGTATATGTATATATATGTATATATGTATATATATATGCATATGTATATATATATATGTATATGTATATGTACATATATATGCACACTCTTGCACACACGCGCACACACTCTCGCGCGCGCACACACATACACATACACATACACATACACATACACATACACATACACATACACATACACATACACATACACATACACATATATATAAATATCTACATACAGACACACATAGTCGATTAGATTCCTTATTGTGCATTTTGATATAGGTCATTATACAGACAGATGAAAATTTGAGTAGATGGGTAAATGGACGGATAGCATAATAGATAGACGCCAGGGGGGCAGGCAGCCCAGCCGGCCGCCGCGACGTCGTGATACGTAGGAACTGGCCCATTATTTTAATGAACCTTCTGGTGGGGCCAGAGAGAGCAGAGCACCTTGGGCATTGATCAAATGAAAGGTCGTTTTGCCGTCTTAAGTTTAGAGACCGCGATTAGATGATCATTGTGAGGGCGTGTAATGGCTTCTGCGGATAATTGCGAGCGTTTTCCCTCATGCGTCGCTGGGTCACTTTGCTTGGCCACGATGTAATATTTGTCTACTTAGGGTTTTTCACTCGAACTGTTTTCGCCTAACGATTTTTGATAATCAGAGTCATTTTATCGGAAATGAAAACTTGTTTGCTGCTTTAAGAAATGGTTCTGGAGCGCTCTTCAAGGAGGTCCTCTGCGGGTCGCGCGCGCGTACTCGCCCGGAAAATCGCGGTATTCAAGACCGTGCTGTCTTGAGACGCTGAGAGTCCGTGTGCGTGCGTGAGCGCGCGTGCGTACCCCATTGAGTGATTTCGTGGTTTTCATTTAGTTTTTACCCGTTTTGCTCTACGCTCTTGGGTCGTAGGTTGTATAGGACGGCTGTACGATGGGGGTGGTAGAAACCGGTGGATTTTTTTTATAGATTATAATTTACTACAAACACACACAAACGCGCACACACACACACACACACACACACACACACACACACACACACACACACACACACACACACACACACACACACACACACACACACACCACACACATACACACACACACACACACACACACACATATATATATATATATATATATATATATATATGTATATGTATATGTATATGTATATGTATATGTATATGTATATGTATATGTATATGTATATGTATATGTATATGTATATGTATATGTATATGTATATGTATATGTATATGTATATGTATATGTATATGTATATGTATATGTATATGTATATGTATATGTATATGTATATGTATATGTATATGTATATGTATATGTATATGTATATGTATATGTATATGTATATGTATATGTATATGTATATGTATATGTATATGTATATGTATATGTATATGTATATGTATATGTATATGTATATGTATATGTATATGTTTATGTTTATGTTTATGTATATGTATATGTATATGTATATGTATATGTATATGTATATGTATATGTATATGTATATGTATATGTATATGTATATGTATATGTATATGTATATGTATATATAAATTGAGTTACATACATAGACACATACGTATGTCTGGTCACACGCGCAGAGACGGTGTTGATGCAGAGAAGGAAGTGGACGGCCCTTATACTCCCCCTTATGGTATTATACGCTAGAATAGATTAAGGCAGAGGCCGGCTTCAAACCCCTCTTCTTGTGGTAAAAGATCGGTGCTCTGCGAAAAGGTACAAATTACTTATCATATTTTATCGGTGTGTGACAAATGGGGATTGTTTGGCGTTGGATCTGCATGGAGTGAGGGTAGTTTCGCCGTTTTTCCCGTTAGGAGGCAGAGCGTTTAATTGGGCAATCCCAACTGAAATAGTTATATCCAAAACAATCTGAAAAATGTTCAGCGCTGCCTAGGCGAATGAAAAATATGATGCAAAATCTGTTTACTGATTTTTGTTCTCATAATCGTCGCCGTGTTTTCATACATAAATGATGTGTTTCCCATGACGTTATGTTAAAACCCGGATTTGGTGCAGAAACTTCCATGTATGCTTGTCCATCACTTTCGTGCAATGCACTGTTTTAACAGTAAAGTTGCTCATTATAGGTAATCTCTAAACTTTGTCTTCTTTTACAGATGTTTGAATCCGCGATCTGCCCTCATCTACGAGCTTCCACCAGTAGGAGGTGAGTCGAGCAAACAGCAATTTAAAGACACGAGGTTAAACTCGTCTGTTACATAATGACTTGTGGTCAACAGGTAAACTTTGAGGAACCGTGGCAGTCCTCATTCAATAAGCCTGAGTAAAAAGAATAGACACTGTTGGGAAATACGCCTAGTGCGACCCCAGGAAAAGGGAATGACTAGAGCAATAAAGTGAGCATGACAGAAGTAAACGTCTGGCGAGCATGAAGGTTTGTGTGTATAAAAGTTAGGGTCAACGAGACACCTGGGAGTCGGCCGGACCCTGTAATGAGGTCGAGGAGAGCGGAGGAAGAAACACAGGGAGAGAGGGGGAGAGGGAGATTGAGAGAGGGGGACAGTTAGAGACACAGGGAGAGAGGGGAGAAGGAGAGACAAAGGAGAGAGGGGAGAGGGGGAGAGGGAGACACAGGGAGAGAGGGGGAGAAGGAGAGACACAGGGAGAGAGGGGGAGAGGGAGAGACACAGGGAGAGAGGGAAGAAGGAGAGACACAGGGAGAGAGAGGATAAGGAGAGACTCAGGGAGAGAGGGGAGAGGGTGAGACACAGGGAGAGAGGGGAGAGGGAGAGACACAGGGAGAGAGAGGATAAGGAGAGACTCAAGGAGAGAGGGGAGAGGGAGAGACACAGGGAGAAAGGGCAGAGGGGGAGACAGGGAGAGAGGGGGAGAGGGAGAGACACAGGGAAAGAGGGGGAGAGGAAGAGACAGGGAAAGAGGGGGAGAGGAAGAGACACAGGGAGAGAGGGCGAGAAGAAGAAACACAGGGAAAGAGGGGGCAGAGACACGGAGAGAGGGGGAGATGGAGAGACACAGGGAGAGAGGGGAGAAGGAGAGACTCAGGGAGAGAGGGGAGAGGGTGAGGGAGAGAGGGGGTGAAGAAGAAACACAGGGAGAGAAGGAGAGACACAGGGAGAGAGTGGGCAGAGACACGGAGAGAAGGGGAGATGGAGAGAAAGGGAGATAGAGAGAGGGGGACAGGGAGAGACACAGGGAGAGAGAGGGGGAGGGAGAGACACAGGGAGAGAGGGGGGAGTGGGAGAGTGAGAGAGGGTGAAACACAGGGAGAGAGGGGAAAGGGGAACAGGGAGAGAAGAGAAGGAGAAAGAGAAAGAAAGAGGAAAAGGGAGAGGGAAAAGAAAAAGAAAAAGAAAAAGGAAGGGGAGAAGGAGAGGAAGAGGAAGGGGAAGAAGGAGAGGGAAAGGGAACAGGAAGAGGTAGAGGGAAAAGGATGAGCGAGAAGGAGGAGGAAAAGGAAGGGGAAGAAGCAAAGGCAAAGGCTGATGAAGATGAAGATAATGAAAAAGACAAAGAATAGTAATAATATAATAATTATAATGATAATGATTATTAAGATAATAATAATAATAATAATAATAATAATAATAATAATAATAATAATAATAATAATAATAAGAAGAAGAAGAAGAAGAAGAAGAGACGACACTTGTTTGCCGTCTTGTAAAGTCCGCGAACTTTACGTGCGCGGGATCGGAGTGGGATCCGTGATGTAATGGGACTCGTGTTTAGGGTCTGTTTCGGTCTCGTGTGGAGGGGGGGGGGGTGAGGGTGATGAGGGTGATGGTGGTGAGGATGGGGGGATGAGGGTGATAGTGATGAGGATGGTGATGTGGATGGTGGGATGAGGATGATAGTGATGATGGTGATGAGGGTGATGGTGATGATGGTGATGAGCACGATAGTGATTATGGTGATGAGGATGATAGTGATGATAGGGAGGAGGATGATAGTGATGAGGCTAATAGTGATGATGGTGATGAGGATGATAGTGGTGATGATGATGAGGATGATGGTAAAAGGATGGTGAGGATGATGATGGCGGTAATTATTAAAACGATGGTGGTACTGTTGGCAATAGTGATAGTAATGATGGTGGTGATGTGATGTGTTCATTTTTAAATCATTATCGCTACCGATATCATTACCCTCACTGCTACTTTTATCGTCATCATTGTTAATCATCACTTTTATGAACATAATCATCATAATTCTCTTCATAATAATAACCCGTTTCATCACTATCATTATCATTATTATCGTAAATTGATATTTTATTATTTCCAACAATTGCTATTCCCCCTCTTTTCCCCCTACCTTCCCCCCTCCCCCTCTCTCCTCCCCCCCCTCCCTCCCCCTCTCTCTCCTTCTCCCCCTCTCTCTCCTTCTCCCCCTCTCTTCCTTCCTCCTTTCCTCCAAATGACACTTAAAAATATATACAAGCGGTTAAAAGAAGCGTGATTCTTTATCAACAGCTAGATAATGCGGTACTTCTAAGTCACCCCGCACAAAGTAATCCATTTTCTGTGATGTGCAATGTACCCGTTTTCTATTTCAGAAGTGAATCGAGGCGCGAACGGGAAGAAGAAACTCGGAATTGGCAAGTTTCTGAAGACACTCAAGAGAGATCTGAAACGGTCGTCGGGGACGTCGAAGAACAATAAAAACAGACTGACTCATAATCTTAATAACCTACCTAGGGTGAGTTTCTATTTTTTTAAATATTATTTTTACTCTTCTCTGTCGAGTGTAGGAATTTCCTCCCCACTCCGTTTTGGGAAAGAATAGGATAGTTACCCCAGGACTTTGCCTTAGAATAGCAACCTGTATATAGACAAACAGGCCAAGTTAGTGGCCAGTCATTACGTTCACGCACAAGCACACTCACATACATATACTTGTGGCACACGCACACGGATACACATGCGACACATTGAGAGGGAGGTATAATGGCTATACGACACACACACACACACACACACACACACACACGTGTGTGTTTGTGTGTGTGTGTGTGTGTGTGTGTGTGTGTGTGTGTGTGTGTGTGTGTATGTATGTATGTATGTATGTATGTATGTATGTATGTATGTATGTATGTGTGTGTATGTGTGTGTGTATGTGTATGTGTATGTGTATGTGTATGTGTGTTTGTTTATGTGTGTTTGTGTGTGTGGGTGTATGTGTATGTGTATGTATGTGTGTGTGTGTGAGTGAGTGTGTGTTTGTGTTTGTTTATGTGTGTTTGTGTGTGTGGGTGTATGTGTGTGTGTGTGTGTGTGTGTGTGTGTGTGTGTGTGTGTGTGTGTGTGTGTGTGTAAGAGTATGTGAGAGAGAGAGAGAGTGTTCGTATATGTGCAAGTGCAACTGTAACTGTGTGTGTTTATGTTTATGTGGATGTGGTTGCCTGTGTATGTGTCTGTATATATATGTCAGCGAGCAAGTGAGTGTGATTGTGAACGAGAGAGTGTAGTGTGAACGAGAGAGTGTGAGTGTGAACGAGTGAGTGTGAGTGTGAACGAGTGAGTGTGAGTGTGAACGAGTGAGTGTGAGTGTGAACGAGTGAGTGTAAGTGCGAGTGCAAGTACAAGTACAAGTGCAAGTGAGAGTGAGATTGTGTGTGTGTGTGTGTGTGCCCGAGTGTGTGTGTGTGTGTGTGTGTGTGTGTGTGTGTGTGTGTGTGTGTGTGTGTGTGTGTGTGTGTGTGTGTGTGTGTGTGTGTGTGTGTGTGTGTGTGTGTGTGTGTGTGAGTATTTGCCTGACTTCCTTCATAGGACCCTCACTGCGTGCGCATGTGTGTGTATCACATACACAAAAATCACACGAACATGTTTATAATATAAAGAGCAAGGAAGGCTTCATTTATCTGGATGTAGATAACACCTTTGTAGATTTTTATTGTAAATGTAAATATTATAGTGAGATATTCGTTTGATTGTATTGCATAGTGTTATAGAGTCTAGAATAGAGAACCTTCAAGATTACTAGAATTTTATTTTAGAAATGCTTGTCTCTCAATCTACGTGTCTGTGTCGATTTTACCTGAAGTGAGATGTTTACATGTGGCTCCGGGTATCCTTAACAGTGTTTCCAGCTGACTTGCATGCTATTCAGACCGAGCAGGCAGTGCGGCCAAGTTCCTGTGTCGACGAGGTGAATGGATGCAAGCAGAGGGAGAGCTGTCTGCTTTTGTTGGCAGAGGCGATATATAGATGTAGACGAGGTGGATGTTGCAAATGTTCTTGTTTTTTTTCCGTTGTCGTTTCTCATTTTGTTTCGTCGGCGTCATCATCATCGCCATTGTCGTCATCATCATCATCATCATCATCATCATCATCATCATCATCATCATCATCATCATCATCATCATCATCATCATCATCATCATCATCATCATCATCAGTATTCGTCATCGTTTCATATCCTTCTGTTATGAATATCCATTCAAGTCGACCTGAAACTGTCTGTTGCACAAAAAGACCATTTGATCTGGCAACCATTGACTCTTCTCGCTTGCTATGTGCCCGGCGAAGGAGGCAATTACGTAGAGAGACGCTGAGAATCCCCTCCGGCCGGGGCCCTTCTCCGTCGCCTCCTCCTTCGCCCCCTCCGTCGCGAGGCCAAGCGGCTCTGCCTCGCCGTGCTGCCTCGTCGCCCCATGTGAAGTGGTCAGTAAGGAGGAGTTGCAAGACAATGCGCCCTCGAGACCCACTTGTTGCACGGGGACGAGAAACCTCGCTCTCGGGGGAGGAATTTCCCTCCCGAGTTAGTAAAGTCTGAAGGACACTCTGGAGGAGGAACTTCTCCGTGAGGCGCCCCGGGGGAACATTAAAGGGTGAAATAATAATAATAAGAGGGATGATGCTTTCAGCCTCGCGCTCATATTAGAGCGAACGTCTCATATTCACACACTCACTCAGCAGACACCCCTTCTCTCTCTCTCTCTCTCTCTCTCTCTCTCTCTCTCTCTCTCTCTCTCTCTCTCTCTCTCTCTCTCCCTCTCCCTCTTTCCCTCCCTCTCTCCCCTTTCCTCTCTCCCTTTCCCTCTTTCCCCTTCCCTCTTCTCCTCTCTCCATCCCCTTCCCTCTTTCTCTCCCTTCCATTCCCTCTTTCCTTTCCTTCATCCCCTTCCCTCTTTTCCTCCATCCACCTCTTCCCTCTTTCCCTCCCTCCACCCCTCCCCGTCCCTTTCCTCTTTCCCTCCTTCCTTTCCTCCACTTCCATCTTATTTCTCTTCCCTTCCCTTTCTCTCTCCTTTAACTCATCTTCATCTTCATCTTCATCTTCATCTTCATCTTCATCATCATCATCATCATCATCATCATCATCATCATCATCATCATCATCATCATCATCATTATCATTATTACACCATCACCATAATACTATCACAGTCATATCGCAATCACTTTGTCGTTATCATTTTTGTGTTAGTGATTTACAGTGTATTAGAATGTTAGATCTGACAGTATGAATGCACAACACACGGATAATAGGAGGAACACGTCAACGTATATGGCCTTGGATATTTCCCAAGACTAGCGTTCGGAAAGAAAGTGCGCTGGTTTTCTTTCTTTCTCTCTCTCGTTCTCTCTCTCTCTCTCTCTCTCTCTCTCTCTCTCTCTCTCTCTCTCTCTCTCTCTCTCTCTCTCTCTCTCTCTCTCTCTCTCTCTCTCTCTCTCTCTCTCTCTTACTTACTCACTTTCTCTTTCACTCTCTCCCTCCCTACATTCTTCCGTCCCTCCCTCCCTCTCTCATTCCTCTACCCTATTCATTACCATTTCTTGTTTTCTGTAATTTACCTTGAATAGACTGTAAAACCTTTTTACGAATTCGTCCTCCCGCCCGTCTTGCCCCCTCGTGCTCCTGTGTGTCCATTCCCTATGTCCCCTGTGCGTCCGTTCCATGTGCCCCCTGTGTCCCCTTTCTTACTGTTTGTGGTCGTCTTGCAAGATCTGACTTTTGCCTTGCCCTCCTTCTCGCAATGGCTATTCCTTTCACACATCGGCTTCTTCATCTTCTAGCTGTTCAGTCAAGCAATGATCCATCAACAATAACAAGGGTATATGTTGCTCTTTTACCCATCACGCATTGCTCTCAGCAGCCGGTGTACACCCTCCACTTTGTGCAGGCATTTTACTAACTCAGGACTTTATAAAATGTGTTCTTGATCCTCCACGTGCCTCTGTGGATGTGGTGGATCATTTGATTTTAGAACCACCTTGTTACCTTTTAAGTACTTGATATATAACCTTGCTGTGAATGCATGTTATTATTCAACCTCTTGTCCTTGTGAGGGTTTGTTTTTTGACACTGCCCGTAACATAATGAGGTTGCTTTTAATTACTTGGAATACTGTTGATAAACCTCGTGACCTAGTGGGTTAAAAATGTGTAGCCTTGTTGTTGATTAGCTTCATAACTTTATGAAGTTGCGTTGCCCAGCTTAGGACAACTTGGTGTTTGTTTAACCCCTCTCGACCTTTTGATGTGTGGTTGCCCCACCTGACCTTCCGTTGCTTGGCTATCCTCTCTTTGACCCTGTGTTATGAGGTTACCCAAACTCTTGACCTTGTGGTGTGAGGCTACCCCACCTCATAACCTCTTGATGTGAGGTTGCCCCTCCTCTTGACCTTTTAGTTTGAGGATACCCCTCCTCTTGACCTTTTACTGTGAGGTTACCCCCAATTATTGACCTTTTACTGTGAGGTTACCCCCAACCTTTTACTGTGAGGTTGCCCCCATTTCTTGACCTTGTGGTGTGAGGTTGCCCCACCTTATGACCTCTTAGTGTGAGGTTTCCCCACTACTTTAATCTTTTAGCTTGAAGTTGCCTCACTTTCTGACCTTGTGTGTGAGGTTGCCCCTCCTCATGACCTTGTGGTGTGAGGTTGCCCCACCTTGACCTTGTGGTGTGAGGTTGCCCCGCCTTTTGACCTGTGGTGTGAGGTTGCCCCACCTTTTGACCTGTGGTGTGAGGTTGCCCCATCTTGTTTCATTATTGTATGTGGGTATCATACCCGTGACCTTATGGTATGAAGCAGCCACGTCCGTGATTCATGATCCAAGGCTATCATACCTTGTGACTTGTGGTGTGAATATAAATGGCGTGAGGTTACTCCACTCTTTAACTTTGGGTGTGAGGTTGCCCCACATTTGACCTAGTGAGGGTGTACCCTCTCCTTGCATGAGTAACCCCGCATGCCCCTCGCGTGCTCCTCCCTGCAGAACTACGGCGACCCCGGCGGCCTGAGCACAACCCCGCTGGTCATGCTGCCCGGGTACTCCTCCCCCGCCTCCTCCCGCGGCTCCCACTCCACGCACTCCCACTCCAGCCACTCCCACTCCAGCAGCCACTCCAACCAGGCCTTCGTCTCCGCCTCCGCACCCGGAACTCCCGGGTCCTCAGGGCCGATCCGGGACTCGGGTCTGCAGGAGGCCATCGAACGGGTAAGTGAGCAAAGGTAGTCCCGCACCTGCATGCCGTGACGCCGCGCCTTCCTGGCATCACTCCTACCACTCTGTGCCTTTGTTAGAGCGAGCCTGCATCGGGCTATCCGGCCGCAGGCCCGCACAGCCGCAGGGCTATCTGGCCTCAAGCTTAACTAGCATTGGGACTAGATGTTTCTCATCTGCTATTCATCACATTCTTACATTGTTTTATTAACTGATGTTAAGTGGAGTCAAAAACTCCAGACTAAGTAAAAAATTTGCATGTTTGATACATTTTATTTCTTTTTCACTCACATTAATTATTCCACATTGTGATTCTGTGCTGTTTTGTTCTCCATCAAATTTGTTTATGTTTCAGCTGAAGGAACAAGAAATGCAGAGGCGGCGCGAAGAGCAGTTTAGAGAACATGAACAGGTAAGTTGTCGCTCCGAGAGGGATCGCCGATCGCCATCTTGTTTGCAGGTGGGAACATGTTAATATGCTGGACGGCATAGAAATAACAAGGATGAAGAACAGCACTACAGGTGAACATATAAAGCGTGTGGGAGTTTCGGAATGGGCCTTTATAGTATATTGAGGTACGTCCTGGTGTTGCACAGGATGCAGAAAATTCATTGGGAAGGGGGTAGGTCTGTTAGGTCATATGCAGGATTGAATTGAAACGGTAAAATATACGCACTGTCCCCACGTTTCGGGATTATTTTATGGTATTTGATGGGTTAACGAAAGTTGAATAACGCTGTAATTATGCAATGCAGTTAGTTTATAGCTGAGGTTTTTACGCGCACACGAACGCGCACACGAACGCGCACACGCACACGCACACGCACACGCACACGCACACGCACGCTCTCACACTCACACGTTCTCACACTCACATTCACATTCACACTCACACTCACACTCACACTCACACTCTCACTCTCACTCACACTCTCACACACACACACACACACACACACACACACACACACACACACACACACACACACACACACACACACACACACACACACACACACACACACACACACACACACACACACACACACACACACACACACACACACACACACACACACACACACACACACACACACACACACACACACACACACACACACACACACACACACGCACACACACACACACACACACACACACACACACACACACACACACACATTCACACACACACACATTCACATACACACACACACATTCATACACACACACATTCACACACACACACACACACACATTCACACACACACACACACACACACACACACGCACACACACACACACACACACACACACACACACACACATTCCCTCTCTTTTTTTCCCCCTCCCCCTCCCCCCACCCACCCACAAGCACACACGCGCACATACAGGCGCACGCACACACACACAAACACAAGCGCACGCACACACATACAAGCCCACACACAAGCGCACGCACCCGCACCCACGCCTACGCCCCTCCCCCCACAAACACACACACAGAAACACACATTAATACTTGTTTAAATCACATTTGTTCTTCTATTTTAGACACGAATCAAGTTTACAGTTGGTGAAATAGTACATGTATTTACATAAAACAATGCATCTATCTGATACAGAAAATAGTACGTCGAAACAATGATTACAGTAGCCCTGTCAGCTGTAAATATCAGCAAACAAGATTTATTCTCAAAGGGAAACAATAGTTAGTATTCATTTGCATAGTCTGTACATTTGCAACATTGGGATTTGAATTTTGGGGAAATGGGTGAGTCCATTACCGAACGTGGGGAAGTCCGACAAGTGGAGATGTATAAAGGAAGTTACCAGGCCTCCCCTGCGTACGAGTGCAGTGGACCTGCGTGTGTATGTATGTTTGTACAAACCTTGGGCCGTCGTGTGAGCCAATGACCTTCAGTAGAGACGGCACGTCAGGGTCAGCGTCTCCGAGCTAAATCCGAGCCATACGTCAATACCCTCAGGACGAGCGTCACGCCCCGGCCATCCATTTCAGAGCCGCCATGCTCGCGCGTTTTCTGAGAACGGAAAGAAGAGGCTCCGTTTTCTTTGAAGGAAGAGAAAATGGTTCACGCGATTGAGCGATTGGAGCTACAACTATAGTAGTTCGAAGATCGAGGTGATTTATTTTTACATACAATATATACTTTTTAATTAAATTTCTTAACGAGTGGGGAATTACTATATTTACCATCTATGACATGAACTGGATCATCCTGTTCGCTTTCAGTCAATGATCTATAAAAAGATTGCCAGTGCAAAGACCTTGACTCTGAACCTGACATTAACCTTGACAGTTTAAGGATAAAACCTTGACACTGTCATTCTCTCCTTGGCCGTGGCCTGATTCCCTTGGATGTATATTTTTTATAGCTACACAGAAACTAAACGATAGACTTCAAAAAGGATCTAGATCAAGGCCATTATAGCCGTTTTTTGTGTTAGGTAAATTGTTAATGAAACGCTTACATACTATCTCGAGTAAACACACACAAAACGCAATTAGTGACGGACATTGATAAGAAAACTGAGTTGAGTAAGAGGATGTAAATATTAGCATGAAAACTTTTTTTTTATTGGGCAGAAGGGAAACATAAGGATGTAATTCAGAGAATAAAAGAAGAGTATGGAAAAGGCGAAGGTTAAATATATGGATAGAAAGAAACCGAAATAAACTGGTATGCAATAACAGCTCGCGTGCATAAACGATTCGGGAAGGCGTCGCGATGACCTTGTGTAGGGTCGAGGCGAACGGGAAGGTTAGTGGCGTGACCTTGGCGGGAGAATGTGTCTCACAGTCAAGGGAAAGGCGGTGGGAGAAGCGGGTCAAACAGCCAGGTGCAGCTGCGAGGGCCTCAGTCAAGGACACCTTGCTCTCCCGAGGATGTTCCAAGGTCGCGTGAGACCACGTGAGAGGAGCGGAGGCGCGCGTGCGCATCTCGATTCACGGGGCCAGCTTACGTTCGGTGTAACGATTTCCTGAATGGCGGAATGAAAAGGAGGTGTAGCTGCTGTAGAGGGATGGTCTGTTGTACGGATGCTAGCAATGGTAGGAATATCGGCGATTCTTTGAGACACGTGTGGGTGAATGAACGTGGCGAGGCAGAGGGTGTCGGCGAGTATGAATGAACACATCTCGCATCAGCTGAATGGATATACGCTTGTGTGTGGGTGAGTCTCGGGATGGATATTACTTAGGAAACTTTAATTGCAGATTCAGTCCCATTTTTGCATCGTTTTTTTCTACGTCCGTTAAGTAATTATTTGCCATTTGTTTTAGTGAAGGTTGATTTTCATTGGAGGAAATTTGTATGGGATGTCGCTAAAGTAGAGGAGGAGAGCGTGGAATGTTGAGCATCTCGGCTCAATACTAGATGCATGGGGTAGCATCGCCCCCCGTCTCTCTCTCTCTCTCTCTCTCTCTCTCTCTCTCTCTCTCTCTCTCT
>BOPN01000354.1:180631-185631 GCA_017312705.2 Penaeus japonicus
CTCTCAAGGGCACTGTCTGACCCACGAAAAGGGGAGCCACAAAAAAAAACAAAAAACAAAACAGAACAGAACAAAAAGAGTGAAGATTAGGCTATTACCTTGGAAACCGTTCTTTGTCAGGCGCCACCATGGGATTTGCCGTTTTCTTCGTGAACACTGTGTATTGCGGGGCTAGAACAACCAAACAAACCACAGACAATCAGTTTTTTTCTGTTATTATGTCTATATGATTGTGTGCTTGATATACCATTCACAGTGTTCTGATTTACGGTAATGGTGTGGAATGAACTGGTTACATTGCATGACATGTCAACGTGACAAAGTCGTTGTAACGGGGATTACAGAAAGGTAATGTGTGGTTGAAACTTCCTGTCAGAGTTTGCCTGATTATTTCTTAGTATACCCTGTGCATGATTAAATATTTTCAGGTGATTTATTGTGATTAAAAGCTTGGTATCAGATAAATTCTGAAAATAATACTGAAAATCGGAAAGTCTCGTAAAATGAATCTGTCATTTTATAAGTTTCACCTACTAGAAACCATGAATAATGTAACTTTCCATCGCACTGCTCATCATGATATATTGCAAATTATCACCTACATTTGCTTCACGCGCTTTGCACGCGAATATCTGCAATGATTATCTAGAAAGAGAGAGGTATGTTATTTTCCACATACCAGAGAATAGGGAAAAGGTTGATGTAATGCGTACGAGGTACGAGATGTCATTCATGACACCTAGGTCTTATAAATCTAGAGTTCTGCAAGTAGGGAAGGACTTCTTATTCAAAAGTTCAGAAAAAAAGTATATTCCTTCTTTTTGGAGCCTTACTTTAAGAGAAATGTTCAATAGACGATGGAAAGAGGCACGGTCTGCGTGATAAAGCACGGAGCTGACGGAAACAAGTTGCCAAAACAAGCCAGCACGAATGACCGGGTCTGAGAGCATTTCATGTGAAGTCGATATGTGTGTGTGTATGCGTGTCTGTGTATGGTGGGTGTGTGCGTGTGTGTAAGTGCAAGTGTATGTATATGTTTCTGTTTCTGTTTAATTGTTTCTCATTGCCTTTTTGTTTATACGTGGGGACGTGTAGTGCAGTCGCCTGTTCTGTGTCCGTCTGCACCTTGGGCCGTGGGCTCAAACGTTCGAGAGTTGAGTGGCGGGGAGAGCGGCCACAGTCGTGCGTGGTGTGTGGTGAGGTGCGGCGGCGGGTCGTGACGACGCACGTGGTTGTGTTGCGGCTGGATATTGCCACATCTGTGTGCACTTCGGCCACGTGATCACACTCGTTCCGTGTGCCGTTCTCCGACTCTTCCCCGCTCACACCAGAGACGATTCTCGCTCGGATGCGGGGGAATACGTGCCTCCCCACCGCCCTACCGGTACATACTTCTGTGACGTCCCTTGCAACTGTGCACGGGCACTTGCAAGCAACAGGCACACGCGGCTGCCTGGAAAACCGTGTGCGAACGCCGAGTAAGTAAGTGGCAATCAAACAAGACGCAAAAAAGGGCGGAGTAGCGGGTTACGTTAATAAAAGGGCAGACAAGGTGATCAGTAATATCCAGTCGTCTTAATATTTCCGAAGTTGTGGGACTTTTTCAATGAAATCGTAGGTGGTTGCCGTTCGCAGATGGAATGGAAGCCCGCCTAAATAGTTGCACAGAGAATGTCCTAGATTAGTTGAGTGGCCGAGTGAAGGATAAGGGGAGGGGGTGGAAGGTGACACTGAGGTTCATGTATCGGTAGTCGGGGGAGGGAAAAAGAGGTTTGCCATGAGTGGGAAGTTCATCGGAGAAGGAAGTGGTTTCGGGTGGAATCTCGGATTGTCGAATGAAGTTGTGACCGGCTCATTGGTCGCTTCGTAAACAGGGGATTGATTAGTAAGGTGGATGTTACAGACATCGAAAGAGGCAGATTGTTATGATTCTGAGCGATTCGTTGAACAGTAACGAAGGATGATCCACGCGGCTACCAAGGTTTGGTTGGTTGACAGGCAACTTTATATCGAGGGAAGAGAGATTTTAGCGAAGGGAAACTTGAAGATAGGGCGAGCGTGGGAAAGGATGCAGGAGATAAGAAGAGGATGGAAAAGTGCAGGGAATATAAGGGAATGGAAAGCAATGGGAAGGAAAGGGAAGAGAAGAGAAGAGAAGGGAAGGGAAGGGAAGGGAAGGGAAGGGAAGGGAAGGGAAGGGAAGGGAAGGGAAGGGAAGGGAAGGGAAGGGAAGGGAAGGGAAGGGAAGGGAAGGGAAGAGAGAAGAAAAGAAAAGAAGGGAAGGGGAAGGGGAAAGGGAAGGTAATGAGGAAGGGAATGGAAAGGGCATGTGCGAAGTTGGAGAGAGGAGAGTAAGGGGAGGGGGTGCAGTAGAGGAGAGTGGTGGAGGGTGTGAGAGGGGAGGGGTGGGATGTAGGGGCGTATGGCGAGAGGGGAGAGCTTTGACGGGGGAAGGGGATCACTCTAACACAATAACATGAGCCGCTGGGAGTCGCCCCGTCGCAGTGTTTGTTGTTAGTTGCGGCGGCGGCACTGCGTTCGCGTTTCGACTCTCGTGCGCTGCCATTCTGCCGTTTGGAAGTAAGGAAGCGCTCGTGCGGCCTGATATTTGTTTATTCTCTTTGTGAACGAGTGGTGGTGATGAAAGCGTAAGCCCATGCGGAGGCAAGACTTGTTAGCTCCCTCTGCGCACACAAAGACACACTTGCACATAACCAGCCGCATGTTGTAGGAACCTGAATTCAGTGCAACCCGCCTACTTATTTGGGTGTTGTTTTTCTTTATACAACAGCTGTGTTCGTGCGACTGAACTTTTTCTTGTGTGTTTTTTTTAGTATGTTGCATACAAACTGCATAAAAACTATAAGCGAATCCTGATAAAGAATGGTTGCAATAGATAAAAGAGGCATCTGCTTCCCGAAAGAAATATATAGAAAATGTATCACTACCCTGAAGAAAGTGTGTTGCATGGAAGCTGTTTATGTTTATTTCGCTGCGGGAGGAAAGTGAGATGCATTATCAATTTCACGTGGCAGTGTTAATAATAGTAGATTAGATATGCGAGGACCTTCGAGATTTTTAAACATAGTAGGATTTATAATTGTGTGTCGCCTTTTGTCTTATTTTTTTTTTTACTGTCGGCAAAGGCCGGAAGTTGAGAGCATTTCCGGTCAGTCTTGGTTGCACTCTCCCCGAACGGAACTCATCCTCACATCTGACGTGCGCTTGCTTTCTCATCCACTCTCCAGGTCACGAGTCAAGTCTTCACTGGATGACTTGAATACTCAGTGAGTTTGGTCAGTTGGAGGAGGCTTACTCCCCGCTCGGTCATGCAGGGTGAAAGTTAGAGCAGATTGCCCGAATGCCTGAGTGAGGTGGGTCTTGGTGTCAACGTGAAATTGCCGGCTCTCACCTGGCACGGCCTGCCTGCCACCCGTCCAGGATACAGTGTTCGTCCAGGCCACGCCCACCTATGGTGTCAGAACGGCAACGGGCATGGACGCAAGCTAAGGACACGAGTCCTTGAAATAACGTTTTGACCGCATGAAGTGACTAAAAAAACTGGTGAAAACGTAGATGCGAAAATGTTGAAAAATACGTAAGCAGTCAAGAACGAAAACTCAGAACTGTTCAGACCGTTACGAGGAAGACACGACTTTTCTTGGGAACAATTTAGCAAGGATTACACCGCCCTCTAAATAGTGTGATTAAGCCACGCCTATTATTATAGCACTGGCGACGTCCCACCCACCGTTTAGAAAAAAAACAAAGGTTCTTAATTGATATCCTTAGAACAATTGAACAATTGAGTATTAATAATAAGAACAGTTTGCGAGAGGAGTTGCATCGTCCCAATGGCTACTCTTGTGCAGGTAAGTCTACTTACTACCGGGGTTTTTATTCAGTTAAAAAAATGAAAAAGAAGTGTCCTTCACTTTTTATACAGTTATTTCGCACTGATTAATGTGACAGGTATATATTCTTCACATTCTTAATTTCAGCTAACGAGGGGGCAATAGATGTGATAAGATTTAAATCGTCAACGGAGTTTTCCCAAGGATAATTGGCGCTCGCTTTTGTTCGGAACCTTAACGCCTCGTCATGCTAGGCCGGCGACGCAGTTTTATAATTACATTTTCCACGCTGTATTTCTCCAGAGGGTCGCCCTTTCATGACATCCCTGGGCAACGATACCCAGTGGCCGAAGGGGAGACGGATGACTCGGGAGTTCTTGGCGAACTGTTTCATGTCGTTTACTTGTTCTTGGACAGTCGAACGAGAAATCCCGAAGGTCACGCCGGTTCTTTCAAGGGTGTGTGTGCGCACGCGTTTGTGTTTTGTGCGTTTGTGTGTGTGTCTGTGTCTGTGTATGTGTATGTGTATGTGTATGTGTATGTGTCTGTCTGCCTGTCTATCTATATATCTATCTGTCTATCTGTCTATCTGTCTATCTATCCATCTATCTATCTATCTATTTATCTATTTATCTATATCTATTTATCTATTTATCTATATCTATTTATCTATTTATCTATTTATCTATTTATCTATTTATCTATTTATCTGTCTGTCTGTCAGTCAGTAAGTCAGTCAGTCAGTCAGTCAGAGAGAGAGAGAGAGAGAGAGAGAGAGAGAGAGAGAGAGAGAGAGAGAGAGAGAGAGAGAGATGCCTTTGTATGTGTGGGGTGCCTGCACTATTTCGACACGTCCATGAATACTCATGATCTTTGCGTGTGCGTTTATTCACAAAACGCATGGTTATGTACATCCATGCAAGAGAGCGAATTCTATAAACAAGAAAGGAGATAATGACTTTTACAAACGTAATTTCGATGATATGACTGGAAGTAGAACTGCATGATGACGATGACAAATCACCCATTGCTGGTCAGGACAAAAGGGCGGAGTCGTGATTGCAGGATGTGAGTTGATACGCTTTTTTTTTTTTTTTTTTTTTGCTTCACCGAAATGTTACCATCTATGCGCCATACTTGTCTATT
>BOPN01000354.1:200631-203131 GCA_017312705.2 Penaeus japonicus
TCTCTCTCTCTCTCTCTTTCTCTCTTTCTCTTTCTCTTTCTCTTTCTCTTTCTCTTTCTGTCCCTCCCTCTCTCTCTCCCTTTCTCTCTCTCTCTCTCTCTCTCTCTCTCTCTCTCTCTCTCTCTCTCTCTCTCTCTCTCTCTCTCTTTCTTCGTCTCTCTCTCTTTCTCACTCTCTTCCTCTCTCTCTCTTACTTTCCCTCCCTCCCCCCCCCTCTCTCTCTCTCTCTCTCTCTCTCTCTCGCTCTCTCTCTCTCCCTCTCTCTCTCTCTCTCTCTCTCTCTCTCTCTCTCTCTCTCTCTCTCTCTCTCTCTCTCTCTCTCTCTCTCTCTCTCTCTCTCTCGCTCTCTCTCTCTCTCTCTCTCTCGCTCTCTCTCTCTCTCTCTCTCTCTCTCTCTCTCTCTCTCTCTCTCTCTCTCTCTCTCTCTCTCTCTCTCTCTCTCTCTCTCTCTCTCTCTCTCTCTCTCTCTCATGGTCATTCAAATGCTGGTAGTAAAGCATTGGCTCAAAATCCTGAGTCAGACAACACATCACATCAGCATCCCATAACTACCTCCGAAGTTTCTGGCTCAAACCGACTGACCGCCTTCCATGAACCCAGACTCGACGCGTCACAACACATGACTCGCCTTCCCCAGCAACCCGAAAACAACCTTCGCCAATGACATCCTGAGGGCGAAAGTCGCCATGTAATCACTTCGACTAGAGGGTTGAATTGAAACAAAAACAACCTTCCCTTGGAACTCCTTTCATTTTTTTATTCTTGATGGGGAGTGATGTAGGCCTATAATGTCCAGCATCGCTTGTATCTTTTCGAGTGATTCAGTTCGAATTCTCGAGAAAGTTGTCGTATTTTTGGACGTTGGGCATAATAGGTTATATGAGGATTGCCATGAATATATATATTTTTATAGTTGATATTGCATGACATATAGACACTACTGTATTGCCTGCTTTTTCATTTCGTTCGTGAAGGAACGGGAGGTTGGGCAGATCGGAAAGTGGTCCGGGATGCAGTTACGTACGTGACGACTCGGCTCTCTCCGGTGGCTGTGTTCCATCCGGCGAGGCGAGGAGGCCAAGCCAAGCTGCGGTGGGGTGTGCTGGCGATCGAGGCCAACGTGTGGCAAGGCAGCCCACGTGGATGATGAAGCTTGACCACTCCACTGCACCACATTGCTTGTTGCCTCCTCGCCGCATCAGCTGCTGATTTATAATGGATTATTTTGCGGTTCACAATGACGCGAAGGGAAACTATAACAGCGACTATAAGTCTCGTGAGCCGCATGCCGGCAGATAGCTTTCTATGCAAGTATTTGATAATTGGAAAAGGAGGAATCATAACGAATTTTATGTGTGCTCATTTTAGCATGGAAATTACCGTGCAGAATTCATTAACTAGATATTCACTACTCGAGCGTTCAGTTGACTTCTGTTTATTGATTTCTTTGTTTTGCATATTTTTCCATCTGATAGTGTGTTAAGCTACATGTTAACACATTTTCCCTAGAGAACAGTACCTTTATTATGACCTCTGTTCAGTCGGTCCTTCGCACTTCCTTTCTCTCGTTCCTTGCCTTCCCCCCATCATTTTAGAAATATTTGTCTTACTTTGAGGTTCGTAGAAATGCCTCTTATGTATCTCTGGATAGGTAACTCTGAACTGTACAAAGGGCTCCTATGATCGTATTTTTTCGTAGAGCGTTGGGTCAATATATCTCGTGTGGTAAGAAAGCGGCAAGGGTGGCGGCGCACGAGGAGAGGGTGGGAAAGAGAGGGAAATCAGTGAGAGTGTCCGTTGGGGGAAGATAAGTCAGAGGCTGAGCCATGTAGACATGAACCTTTGTCCGACTTGCATACATGATTTACAAAAACGCTTCTTCGCTTTGCTGCCAGATAAGAAATATGATGAACACAGATAGATCAGACAAAACTAGATTAATGAAAGGAGTGAGATACGGTGATAAGATGTCACTTCGTAGTGCAGCCCACGGAAAACGACACGACGGAGTGTAAGAGTTGACTGAGGACGTTTGCGTAAAAAGGATGTCTTTCTGTTGCGTCATGTTACAAGTTATGTCGACCCATGGCGTCACAGAGACGGAGTGTGTCACTAGCTCTGACAAAACGTTCCTGCATCAGTGTGGCTGGCGGGTCAACATTGCAATAGTTGCATGGACCCCGATCCTCTACAAAATGTTAAAACAATTACGCCAACTTTTAGAGTGGGTACGTCAGTAAGAAGTGTAAAACAAGTTCACAAGGCGGAGGTAACAGGGCGACAGGTTGGTCATTGCTCTGCCATCTCGACCGCACTGTGGCATGGCAGGGAAAGACGAGAGATGTTGCAGCCTGGCGCGGAGGGATACGGTTGCTCCTTAGACTGATCGTCCCTTCGGTTTATATTCTTCCTTCTCTTCTTTTGTCTTATTTTCCCTCTTTTTTGCTCCATTTCTCGTCTCTACACCACTTTTGTTTCGTGTGTTAGATGTCACACTGCA
>BOPN01000354.1:208131-210631 GCA_017312705.2 Penaeus japonicus
CCATTCAATCGCCCAACCATCCATCCAGCCAATCAACCAACCAACCATTTATTCAACTAGTCACCCAACCATCCAGCCAGCCAATCGACCAACCAATCACCCAGCCGGCTATCCAGCCAATCAACCAACCAACCAGTCAATCACCCATCCAGCCAATCAAACAACCAACCATCCAACCAATCAAACAACCATCCAGACAATCAAACAACCATCCAGCCAATCAAACAACCAACCATCCAACCAATCAAACAACCATCCAACCAAACAACCATCCAGCCAATCAAACAACCAACCATCCAACCAATCAAACAACCATCCAACCAAACAACCATCCAGCCAATCAAACAACCAACCATCCAGCCAATCAAGCAACCATCCAGACAATCAAGCAACCATCCAGACAATCAAGCAACCATCCAGCCAGTCAACCAACCAACCAACCAAACATTCCTCTTTCCTTCATCTGCCCCCACCTTATCCTCACCCCAACCCATCCTTTCTTTCCCTCCTCTACCTTTCCGCTTCCATCCCTCCCCTCCCCTCATCTCCCCTTCCCTTTCTTACCCTTTTTCCCTTCACTTCCTTTATTTCTCCTTCCATATCCTTCCTCTCCCTTCCCATCTCATTCCTCCTCTGCCCTTCTCACCCTTTCCCTTCCCTTCCCTTCCCTCCTCTTCTCTCTCCTTTCCTTTCCTTCCCCTCCCCTCCCTTTCCTTCCCTCGCCTCTCCTCCCCACCTCCCCCTCCCCCCCCTCCCCTCCCCTCCCCCTCCCCTCCCCTCCCCTCCCCTCCCCTCCCCTCCCCTCCCCTCCCCTCCCCTCCCCTTCCTTCCTCTTCCCTTCCTTCCCCTCCCCTCCCCTCCCCTCCCCTCCCCTCCCCTCCCCTCCCCTCCCCTCTCCTCTCCTCCCCTCCCTCCCTTCCTCCCTCTCTCCTTCCTTCCTTCCTTCCTCCCTCCCTCCCTTCCTCTTTCCCTTCCTTCCCCTCCCCCTCCCTCTCCTTCCTTCCTCTCCCCTCCCCTTCCTTCCCCTCCCCTTCCTTCCTTCCTTCCTTCCTTCCTTCCTTCCTTCCTTCCTTCCTTCCTTCCTTCCTTCCTTCCTTCCTTCCTTCCTTCCTTCCTTCCTTCCTCCTCCTCCTCCTCCTCCTTCTCCTTCTCCTCCTCCTTCTCCTTCTCCTCCTCCTCCTTCTCCTTCTCCTTCATCGTTACTTACAATATATTTATAGTCAAGTTGTGTATTATACAGGAGACTAATCCCGTATAGTCTGCCTGATCTTGTACACGAAGAGATCTTGAGTGATTCTCATGCAGTTGCGTGTTCGTCGCGAGGACCCTCCCTGGTCACCATACCAGAAATCCGTCAGATTCAAAACTCCCAAATCTTTCCATAGAATTTGCAAAGCGTGCACTATTATCATTCTAGTGAGCTCGCTTTTTAAAAAGAATATCTTTCATGTGAGTCTGGTAACTTTTCTTCACCAACGGCTCCCCTCCTTACGATGAACTGGAGACCGGGCGCATGCCGCAGTGCTTACTTGGTCCATGGCTCTTGTGATGGCCGTGGCGATACGAGGATGGATGTGTCGTCACCGTGCACATCCTCGGAGCCTGAGAGACCCGCGTTAAAGCCCGACGTCTGCCTATCCATCTCGTTTTTCCTGTTTTGTTGCCAACGCTCTCCTCCGCCGGACCGCCCGACCGCCCGCCCGACCGCCCGCGCCAGTCGCTGCCTCGCCACTCACCGCCTACAGCCTCTTCATTTTTTCAGTGACTTGATGGCATTCTTCACTTCTCTGGGAGCGGGCGACGTCTATAGCTCGCCGCTGGACGGAGAAAGGTTGTTAAACGCCCAGTTTATCTGCCTGACATGCAACATGATGTAGATCAGTGCATCAATGTTTTTTTTTTGATACCTCAGAGGCAGTCAGTTTTCTCTCGGCCATGTTATGTTCCTTCTGTCTGCTATGACTATTGCTCTTGCTTGAGGCTTATATTTATGCTCTCTGCTCGCCTATTTAGAGTTTATTCGTCTCTGTTATTATTTTGGAAGCTGTTCTTGTGACTGTTACTATCACGTTATGTTTTCAGATGATATCGCCGTGGTCAGCACTGCTTTCATTTGTATGTTTGTGCGATTATATGTTTATGCAATTTTATTGTTGTTGCCGTTATTATAATCATGCCATATCTACCTCCATAAAATCACCATACCGCAACCATGCCTTCACCATGCTATCACAATACCACAACCATACCACCACCATCACCACCACCACTTTGGTTGTAAGTTATTTTTAGTCTTCGCCATCATTAAAAACCATCGTCATGATTATTGCCGTAAATCTTCCTTGTCCAGCCTCTCTATGTTCCGAGCTTTAGACTTGCCTTAATGAAGCACCTTGCAAGCATGTGTGTCTGGCTCGTTGCTCTTTTCAGCTTCTTTGTTTCCTGAGTGTGAGATGTGTCCGATGGGAGACTCTTGTTTTGTTTAGCATAATGGCTGCCC
>BOPN01000354.1:225631-233131 GCA_017312705.2 Penaeus japonicus
TGCTTAATCTGATTGGAAGGATTTCTTACGATTTGACAGTGTCATGATACAATGCCAGTGTAGTAGTGATGAAATATGCCGTAGCGTATTTTTTCTATGTTCGTGACGGCTTTGATGATTACGGAATTCATGATGGCTTAGCGTACGGTGATGTGATTTGGATATGGTTGTTAAACGTAAACGATGTAACTTGTTTTATGGTGTGGCATTGAGCAATAGTGAATTCATGTGCTGGTTGAGTATCCGTTACTTTTCCAAAAAGATCGAAAACCTTCAATCGCTCGCATTGTGTGAATAGATATAAAGATGGTTTCATCGGCTCGTTGGCGTTCTATGAAGTCACGGCGAGGCTTTCGAATGGCTTTCTTTCCTGTTCGATGTGTGCATGGGTCACCAGGTCCGTGAGAGGATGTGTTAGTGTGATAGGACAGGTGTGCATGAAGGTCTGGGGACGACAGATGAGGATGTTAGATTTGCTGATGGCCTCAAGGAAATTGGTCATCACCGGCTGCTTCCTCTGCCCCGAGCCGGTGGGGGGGGGGGGCGGTTTAGGGGCAAGATGCGGCGTCGGTGGTCATGTTTGATAACGATGACATCGAGTGATTTAGGGGTGTGGTGGGACGGAAGAAGGAGCAAAGAGGAGAAGGGACGGAACTCGAGGGGAAGAAGGAAGGAGAAGCAAAGAGAAGGGATGGAACTCAAGGGCGCGCGACCTGCATCCAAGAGAGGGAGGAGAACCGACAAGACTTGCTCAAGCGATAATCATGCAGACGGAATTGCGATGGGTAAGACAGCGCTGCTCGGTGCATTGCGAGAGCGAGCGCCACGGCGGCCGGGAAGCGGACTGCCATGTGCAGTTGAGGCGGGACAGTAATGCGACTCCTTGCCGGCCGAGTGACGATAGTGTCACTGGGGCACACCTGAGTGACTTGGCGTGACGGCGACACGTGCTTCTCCGGCCGCGCCCGTCACGCTTTCGTATCGCCGTCGCGTAATCTGGACTTGCGTCGGTCATGCAGCGACTCGCGCCTGATATTTGCTTGAATTGAGGAGGGGATGGGGCGCTTTACTTATCTTAATTCAACCTGGGTTTTTGGTTGGGTCATAAATTTCAAGATTCTTTATTATCTACTTGTCATTACTACTACGAGCTGTAGCTATGCACTTAATTGCTATAAAAACAGGTAGATATTCTAAAAAGAACAAGGAATTGCAAATAACGCACTACTAGAACGCCGACAGAGACGCGAAAGTCCAAAGGCAACATTGCAATGTCAAAAGAAAGGAAGTAGACGCTTAATGAAGATTGAATGTCGGAGGAGGAAGGTGGAGATAATGAAGCAAGCAGGAAGACGGCTGTTAATTAGCAATGAAGGGCGAAGGAAGAAGCTGAGAAGGATGCAGGCGAGGAGGGAGCGAGAAGAGAGCGAGTGACGAAAGCGATAGTGAAGCAGAGAATAAGGGCGGACGGAGAAACGAATAATAAAAAAAGAGGAGTGAAGGAAAAGGGAAGTGGTGCATGAACGGTGAAAGTGAGACCTGGCGATTTAGTGAAGGGTATCGCTTTTCGGAAGGAAACAACAGTAAATAAACAGCCCAGAGGGCTCGAAGTAAGCAGGAAGACATCGGAAGTCGGGGATGTGAGATGGAGGGAGAGCCCGAGACAAGCTGGCTATGTTGTTCCGGAAGGAGGAACTTTCTAACTTCTCTGTGTTGATGTTTTTGTGTCTCAGCTGGGAGGGCTTTTTAAGTGCGTCCGCGGTGTTTTTTTTTCCTCGCTTTCAATCACCAACGAACCTTTGGGTCTTTTAAGCCCGCTGAATGGAACACATCGCGTTGTGGCGGCGTGCGGTGGTGCAGCACGAAGCGTGACTGCGTAGGTCTGAGAGATAACGATCTCATTTTTATTCAACCCATTCACGGTCTGGTTTGAAGAGAGGATTATAACATTTATGTTAGGCATCTGTCGATTTGGTAACAAGTGTGACGAGTTTCTTGGACCACATTGTTTGGGAGTATGACCATAGCATTGTATTTTCTGCATGGTGACATTTGTAATTACTTTTCTGCATCGTTTGTAGTCAAACTGACGCCTACACTGAAAAAAAAGATGTTGACTGAAATGCAGTTCAGACAATTGCAGGAAGTTATGAGTATGATGCTCAGTGCTTGCTGCAAAGGGCTAACGGTGATTGAGAAGGACAAGTAAGGATAGTAAATTCTGAAAGGATGCGAAGGACATTAAAAGAAGAGAGACAGTCCCTGACACATGGTGGTGCGATGAGTGATCCAGATTGTCTTCGGATGATGTAGACGTGGCCCTTTGTTTGTTTAGTTTCCCCAATTGTTTATGAATTGCACCACCGCAGCCCCAGACTACAACAACAACAAAACGACAGCAGTCCCCCGTCGTTGTATGATCTCTCGCGGCCGTGCATCGCGTCCCTTATTCCGTGCGCGAATCGCCTCTGTCGTTTATTGCGCCGCGGAAAGGACTGAGCGGACTGTCGTTCGAAGTGCACGTGTGAACTGTCGTTGGGGAGGCTCTTAAAGATGCGTTGCCGCCCGCCGATGCCCACGCGGGATTTTTATTTTCGTAACGTCGCCACTTACATTGAAGTTGCTGACGGCGAGAAACGGGGGCAAGGTGTCCCTGCGTACCTTTGAAAGAAAAGAATGAAAGGTAGTCTTAATTCATTTAATGATATTAGTTGTGAGAGTATATATGCACATGTAGACTTTTAGCGTGTTTGTGACCTAATTTTGTAAATATTTTCATAATAATTAAGATCCCTGACATGCCCCCTCCCCTCCTCCCTGCTCTGTGCACAAGGGTTGTTTGGGCAAGTCTGACCTGGGAGGTCCTAGGTCTTTGTTTGCGCGTGTGTGGTGGTCGCGACACGCTTGCCGCCCGATTGTATACTCCCCTGCTGCTGACGAGGGGCAAAGAGCCGAGGCAGGGGCGGGGGTGGGGGCGGGGGCCGGGGGTGGTGTGGGAAGGGGTTGGAAGGGGAAGTCGGTCATGCAGAACAGCCCTTCCTTCCGACCGTCTCTCGCTCGCACCGGAGGGAGCGTCAGCACGGCACCGATAACTGCTTCTGCTAATCGTATCTGAAAGAGAACCGGCTTATCGCAGTTATTTTCTCCCACGGCCTGCAGAGGATGATTACAGTATGAAGGCTGTCACTATGAGAACACTTCCCGTCTGTGGAAGCAAGTTGATCATAGTTCAAACAACGGCTGAGACTGCTTTAGCACGAATGGCTGTGAATAAGAGAAAATGAATGAAGTCGGAGGTACACGCTACCTGTGGAACGTCTAGCCAAGTGTCATGAGTGGCGGGAAAGGGAGGGACGTATATATTTTGGGAAGGGGATGGCCAAATATCTTTTGTCGACCCACTTCCTGGTCCAGCAAAGATTGTGGAAGATGGCGGCGGTGATCAAGACCAAGCAGAGCATCTATTATGTTAGCCTGTCATGCTGTGCCCCGACAGGGCGACCCTCACCCCAACCCATCAATAGCATCTGCCTCTATTCACCACGGCCCCTTGCCTCCCCCTCCCCCTCCTTCCGCCCACACTTCCCCCTCTCTCTTTAGGGCTTGGCAGATAACACTCTTACCAGCTGAACCAACCAACTTCTCCCCACCCCACCCCGGCCCGCCCCGCCCTCTCCTCCCCGTCTCCCCTCTTCCCCTCCCCCTCTGCCCCTTCCCCTTCCCGCGAACCTCTCAGCTCCGACAGTCATATGTGGAAATTATGAGCTTTTCTCTTCTTTTTGTCCCACCAATCGATTTCTGGCGGGATGCTACCTTCCCGTGGGTCACGCGCTCGGCTCTCTTGACTTGGTGCCGTTTTTTACCTTGGACCCTTTTGTCTTCGTACCCTTTTGTCTGGGTACTTTTTTTGTACAGTTTTTATTCAGTGTGAAGTACTTGTCCTATGTGCCTTTCTTGGCTTTGTATATTTTTGTGCATTTTCATCGTGTGTGTGACACTGGTCCTTTAAAAACCTTTACGATATTGATGTGTGTCATGCCATTTCCCCTCGAAAGTCTATGTTAAAGCTCATGTCCCTTTTGTTTTGTTTTCCAGGTGAGTGAAGCATGCGGCTGTGGATTAGGAACAACGATTGTGAGTAATTGTGCATGCTACCTTGTTGTTGTCTAAATCGTTTTCTTTTGTCAGTAGTTGAGTCTGTATCGACGTGGACATTACATTGCTTGTGGGTGATGTCTTCTCTTCTGGATTGTACACACTCTGCTCCTCTTGTGATATCTACTCTTGCATGTAAAAAAATAAATAAATAAAAAGTCGTCACGATTATACAGATAATAAAGTTGGATTATCTTAACGTCTGAAATTAAGGATTGTTTTCCCATTCATGTTAGTTTGTGTGTAGGTTTCCCTCGGCGCCCTTGTGCTTGGATTCATGTTTTTACCCGGTGTGTGTTTTATAATGATAGCCGTTGTTCGTAACGATGTTTCCAAATGTGTCTGTGTGTGGGCGAGTGGGCGAGTCTATGTATGTGTTTATTTGTGATGTGTGTACTTGCGTGTCCATGAATGTTTGCATGTTCGTGTGTGCGTGTATATATGTGCCGAGTGTGAGCGTGAGTGTCCTTGTACCTGAGCGTGTTTGTCGGAAGGGGTGTGTGTGTGTTTGCCTGAGTGTATGAGTGTGTTTGTTTGAGTGTGTGTTTGCTTGAATGTGTGTGTGTGTGTGCGTGTCGTGCTTGTGTGTGTGTGTGTGTGTGCGTGCACGTGTGCATGTGTGTGCGTGCGTGCGTGTGTTTCAGTAGATAAAGCTCAGCTTTGTACCATAGTAAATCCTCAGTGTTAACGAGTAGCCACCCCGTACATTTCAAAGAAATTCCATCAGTTTCGCTGAAGTCCTCCCGTGCCCCAGTTGACCCTGTAGTTTTTGATATGACCCCTTGTCCGTATATGTTAGCAAATGCCAAATGTTCTGTCGTTGTAGTCTCGACCGTCTTCGGTTCTGTGAAATGTACAGTTCATCAACCCTCGGAAACGAAGCGACGTCATTTGTCTCTGTAATATTTTAACATTTTTTCCGACTCTGTGAAACAATTAGATCGTATGTCAGCGGCATAAGGCTGTGATGTGTTAGATCAGGTCACGTCATGTCAGACCTGCCCCCCCCCCCTCGTCCCCCCTCAGTCGCCCTTCTTCCCCTCCATCTCTCTTCTCCCTAGCGCCCCCGCTCCCCCCACCCCCTGTCACGGGAGAGTGACCTGACAGTATAGTTGTACAGCAGTCACCACTTTTAGTATTTTCCGTCTCTTTGGACACCAAACTTATCCTCCTTACCAGCTTCCCTCTCGTGATTATTCATTGCTACTGTGCAACCTGCTCAAGTTTTGTCGGCCTTCCCCGTTTGCCCTTCCGTCCCTCAGCCTCAGCCTGCCCTTCCCCGAATGAGTAAAAAATTTTCCTCCCGTGCTGCTGAGCTCCGCCCGCCGTCTCACCTTCCGCCACTTATCTTCCAGGTAAGACTCAGGATGCCGGAAGGAAAGCGGGGGCGCAAGACGTACGCATTCGCATCTTCTTCATCTTTCTAGATAACGTCGCCTTTCACTGACGTCACAGCTTCGCCCGCGTGAACCCAGTGGCTTGTCACGGGCCCTGAATTAGTCCCTCGTCCGAGTGGCACTGGGGACCCCTCTGTCCTATCTCATGGCACGCTCACGGGCCACCTAGGCACTACACTTACCCCGCCTCGTGCCATGTAACCTACTTCTGAAGGTCGTCTCACATGCCCTGCTCGCCTGCCTCTCCCCCCCCCCTCTCTCTCTCTCTCTCTCTCTCTCTCTCTCTCTCTCTCTCTCTCTCTCTCTCTCCTCTCCTCTCCTCTCCTCTCCTCTCCTCTCCTCTCCATTCCTCTCCATTCTTCTCCTCTCCCTCCCTCCCTCCCTCCCTTCCTCCCTTCCACTCATCTCTCTTTCTCTCTCCCTCACTCCCTTCCACTCATCCCCCTTCCCCTTCCCTCTCTTCCTCCTTCCCTTCCTTCTTTCCTTCCTTCCTTCCTTCCTTCCTTACACTCATCTCCCTCAAAGTCCCTCCCTCCCTCCTTCCCTTACACTTATCTCCCTTTCTCTCTATCTCCCTCCCTCCCTTCCACTCATCTCCCATTCTCTCTCCCTTCCTCCCTCCCTTCCTTCCTTCCTTACACTCATCTTTCTTTCTCTCTCCCTCCCTCCCTCACTCACTCCCTCTCTCCCTCACTCCCTCCCTCCCTCCCTCCCTCCCTCCCTCCTTCCCTTACACTCATCTCCCTTTCTCCTCATCATCTCTTTCTATCCACCACTTATTTCCCTTTGGCACACAACCTTCCTTTCCCCCACTTCACGCTCATCACATGTCGCTCTTAACCCTCCTGCCCTTCATCACCTTTCTCCTCTCCCCTCCCCTCTTTCCCTGCGTCTTCCCTTCTTTCCCCTCTCGTGCCTCGCTGACCTCCTTTGTGGTATGAGGGGAAGTTCTCCCTCAAGGCTTATGCCAGAGGGAATATGTGACCCTGAAGACTTCAACTGCTCTCTCTCTCTCCCTCCCTCCCTCTCCCTCTCCTTCTCGAGGAGCTTTGTAGCCTCAAGCATGTTTGTTAACTCCGGCCCGCTCTTGGCTGTGATGTGAGCTATGTTTCGGCCGCGGTCATGTTGTGATCTTAGCCAGAGGTCCATGTCTGGTGCGCTCAGTGTGTGCCTGGCACGAGGGCTTGCAGATGGAACTTGTGTGTTTGCTCCATTTCTGTATCTTCATTTATTTTCGAGGATTTAGTAGGTGTTGATGTCCTTGAATGGAGGATTTTGTTTTCGGACGTGGTCAGCCAGCTCCAAGGGGTGCGGCGAATAGCTGCAAGTCGCCGAGGGCGGCGGGGATTGAATGAGGGTGAATGAGGCGCGGTGATTACGGGTGTGGGCCGGTGGTCGTAGCGGGCGTGTGGCCGCTAGGGCCGCGGGGAGCCCTCGCTCACACCGGGCTCTCGGCCGCACAGTCAAGCGAGCGCCGCGCAAGGGAGCGGGACGGAATACAACGCGTCTCTGCCGAGTTCCGACGCCGCCACCAGTTTGACACGCAGTGCGTTCCGAGTTTACTTATACACAGTGAGCCTTTCCGTATCCTGCATAGTGGTGTCCATGTGTGTTTTGTGGTGTTTGCACAGGCTGAAACAATTGTTTAAATCATGAACATGCATAAAGTGTCCGCCTGTTATGTGATTTTGTGTTTATGGAATTTTAATGACTACTAGTGATGTTACATGAAGTGTTTACCTGTTATTTTTTGTGGCATAAGGAGAGACGAAACTGCCATATATATTTTCTCTGTTAGTAGAAAGTTATCATGGAATTTGGAGCTCCACTTTATGTATTTAATTTATGTTATTGAAAATTAGTGCAGCTGCTTTCCTTTAAAAAAACGTGCGGCCCTGCTTGCCAACCTGCTAGCGTAAGTGGCAGAAAAGATATATATGTTTACAGT
>BOPN01000354.1:243131-250631 GCA_017312705.2 Penaeus japonicus
AAAAAAAAAGTAATTCACAGCTGGCCCCATTTTGATTTTGAGTGATGTAGCTGATTTACTTCAATAGGACAACAAGTATGATTGTAACAAGTATATGTTTCCATGGAGTTTCTTTTTATGTTGTTTCTTTGTGATATGGGGAAGTACCGAGAATCACAAGAATCTGATAATTTATTGTGTGACTTTTGGGCATGAGCGAACATTTGTTGAGGTTGACGTGGGGGAGGGGAGGGGGTGTCTCGTTTCAGGGGTCAGGTGTTGGGGCTTGGGTGAGGTCACCCTAGCGTGGGAGAACCACACACACACACACACACACACACACACACACACACACACACACACACACACACACACACACACACACACACACACACACACACACACACACACACACAGAGAGTTTGTGACTGTTCATGTATACTCTTTACACGATACATTATTTTGTGTATGCATTTCTTTAGATTTATCGATGATAAATAACATGTAGCAATTATGTGTAATAGCATGGTATTTGATAAAAGGGTGGAGTCTGATTCATAACAAGAGCTTAGAACTTTTCGTAGAGTACTGGTTTTGTCTGATTTATCTTTGCGAAATAATTTTATAGGCACCTGATGCTTATTTGGAACTTCTGTGTTCCTGCGCATGCGTGGGCTAACATTATCTCTAGGATGCTGCTTTAGTGTCTTTACAAATATGTTGCAGTGTCATGCAAACTTTAGGCTCCTGCGGCAATTTTTAGCACCATAGACTGCAATAGTTGTCATGTTTTGAACGCGCCGCTGTTCTCATGCGTGTAGACGTTAATGCCTGCTTTTCTAATCGTTCGAAACCTTTTTCTGGTGTGATATATGTGTGCGTCACTCCTTGCCGTGATTTACTGTGAGGAAAATAATCACCATGGAATATTTCTTATTTCCAGTTCTTAACTAGTTCAAGAATATGAAAGTGTGTGGTCAGTAGGACATCCGGGGAAGGTTGGCCAAGGAGCTCCTCGCAGCTCTGATGGGAGAGGTACGAGGGAAGCTCACTTGTAGGCCCAGCAACATTGACTTAGTGGTGATCAAGTGGTGAACAGAGTCAAGTGGACGAGAGGAGTCTCTAGAGTGAGGTAAAGAGTGATCGTGCGGTGCGAGGTTTTTTCGCTGCGGCAGAAATCCGAAGGCGCCGACATACCACAGAGAGCAGGCACTTCTTTACTGTCACTCGTTTCTCTCTCCGTTCCTTTCTTTCATTTCTTGTCTCTCTCTCTCTCTCTCTCTCTCTCTCTCTCTCTCTCTCTCTCTCTCTCTCTCTCTCTCTCTCTCTCTCTCTCTCTCTCTCTCTCTCTCTCCCCCCTCCCTCTTCCCCAATCACTCCCTCGCTCTCTCTCCTCCGCACCTCTCCCACACATTATTCTTCCTTCCTTCCATCGAAGCCCTCTCCCTTTCCCCTTCACCTCCCATCTCAGTCACACCCAAAACTGAACAATGCCACGATGCCGTTCTCGTTGTAAGGAGGCTGAAGCGTCATTTGAAGGCAGACTAGAAAACTTCTCAGCGTAGAAACTTAAGTATCGCAATAAGAATCGGACCCCCACATTCGACGGAAGACGTAGTTGGAATCAAGGGGGCGAAAGCGTTCCTCCTCCCGGACGGACACCCCCCTCCCCCCCGCTCCGGCCGGAGGGTTTTCGAGGAAGCAATGGTGGAAGTGACGGGCCTGGTGGAGGAGGGGCCGGTGGTGGTGGTGAGCAGCAGCGGTGAGGCGGTCATGGTGGTGACCCCCGCCTCCCCCCAGGTGGTCCGCCGCAGGTCAGCTCGAGTTGGACTCGGCCAGCGGCTCCAGGGACTCCATGCTCAGTCCGGGTCTCAGGCGCAGGGAGAGCCTAGCCATCCTGAAGCAGCCAGTCGTATCCCTGCTGGTGGCAGGGCGCAGAATCACACGCTCCAGGAGTGTCAGTAAGGTAGGTCAGCCAGCAGGCAGTCACAAGGCTTTTTCTTCTTAGTTATCAGAGCTTGTGCTGAGTCATCAGGCATAGCATCATCATGTTCATCATTCTAGCACACAGTAGATTCACCTTTCCATGCGCTTATTCGGACATGGAGATTGTTATAGTTTCAGAAGGACTTACGCGAGGTCACCAGGTTCATGTAGGTTATCAGGTTCATGTGTCCCTTTTGCCCTGAACCAAGATGCAGCCTTGCTTAGGGCGACTTGGATTTATATAGTGACACCGGGGTTCATTTACATCAAGGCTCATGCACGATAAAAAAAACATTCATGCATGGCCGCTATTGTTAATTTAGTCTTATGTCACCATTTCCATAGCCCAAAGGGTTTTGGAAAAATGAACAATATGTTTGGTAGTCCGTTCATGATCATTTTAATCGGTGCACAGGCGTCTTTGTCCATATGGTGATATTCCCTGTATGCCACCGGGGTTCATTAGGGCAGCGTAACTATATAAACACTTTCATTCGTGCTAAAACATTGTTGTGTCTCCCTAGGTTGCGGTTTACACTTTAATTCCTCAAACATGTGTCGGTCTCTGGATATTCATACGTTGGATATTTACACTTTTGGTGGTTCTTGCTAACCGTTTCGGATTCAAATGCATGTAGATCTATGTTGTGGTGACAGATTTTACTTTGTTAAAAAAAATCACTAGAAATAGGGCGAATACTTTGCTTTGGCTTTTCAGTGCACTTGCGACGAAACAGGAAAAGTTGGGTCATTTCTCTTTATTGTGCCTTTGTGTTGCATCTACTGTGAAGTCTGTCGTGTCCCTTTTTCCATACACGATCTACTGCAATTACACGATATCATTTCTTGAGTTTTTTTTTTTACTCTCTAACTTTAGTGTTTTGTCGTTCTTAGCGCGTCCATTCTGCTTGTAAAAATGGCTGGTGATTTGTGTTGTTATCCTTCTCCATTTGAGATTTGTGTGTCCATTGTTTTTAGTCTTCGGACACGTGTCCCTCTTCTGTTCGTCTCTTATCCCGACCCCTCCTGTTGTCTTACCGTTGCGTCGTTCAGAGACCATTTCTGGGTTTCCCGACTTTACTTGCACTTTGGCATTTTCTTGCCCCGCTGTGTTGAGCGACGGAGAGGCAGGGCGTGCCGTGTCACCCTGGGATCTTGGTCGGCAAGGAAGTTTCTCAAAGGGTCTAGTGACCCGTCCTTCGCACTGGCTACTTTTTGTGCACTCTTACTGCGCGACCTTCTTAACCTCATCACCGCACTTACGTTTTCCTCATGGAGACACTTCAACGAACGTTATTTACTCTAATGATAAGATAGTAACCATCCCATTTTTTAACGTGGTCTGAGCAGCCATTAGTTTGTGTCGCAAGCCATAGGAACGTTGACTGCCCTTGGCTAGATAGCGAGCAGCAGGTAACGCGGCTTGTTGGCTGCGGCTGGCGCATTTGGAACGTCCTGTTTGACCAGTCTTGTACAGCCTGCCCGCCCCGTGCGTGTTTTTGTATCAGCTGTTCTTGTTGTTATTATTATTGTTGACGGTAATAATAATGATTATATTATTATTATTATTATTATCATCATCATTATTATTATCATTATTATTATTATTATTATTATTATTATTATTATTATTGTTATTATTATTAACATATTGTCATTATCATTATCATGCTTCACGTCAACATCGTCGTGATGATGATGATGATGATGATGATGATGATCATCATCATCATCATCATCATCATCATCATCATCATCATCATCATCATCATCATCATCATCATCATCATCATCATCATCATCATCCCCTTCACCATCGTCGTCGTCGTCAATATCAGTATTATCTTTGTCATCGTAATCGCCATCATTGTCCCGCATATTTTTATTATCATTGTTGTTGTTATTATTATTAGAAAGATGCTCAGACATAGACACAGACACACACACACACACACACACAACTTTGACTTTGACAAGTTTATTGAGACAAGTGATTACGTAGTCTCAAAAGGATCAGGTAACATAGGTTATCCTCACCCCAATCTGAGTCCCTCTTTGGCCTCATATCTTTTACAAAATCATACAGCTATGTCATCATGTTGAAATATATACAGAACAAAAGGCGGACCAATCACAAACATACAGAGTTAAATGTTTACATATCAGGAGAGCTATATGATAGTATAAATTATCACCTTTAGCATGCTTAGTCCTCTCCTGGTGTCACTTAATTACATACTTGAAAATGCGACGCACATGTATGTTAATAAAACATACGTATGTTCCTAGAGAAAAGAATTTATTAGAAAGTAAAAAAATATGTTTGTATTCAACAGGATGATGTATCATAAATGATATTCCTCCACATCTCAATAAAATCTTACTAGGGCTATCGTAGTCTCGGCAGAAGGGAAGTCACAATCGGATACAAACAGTTGTCAACTACAATTATGTGATCGATGCAAAGTGTTTATACTTCTTCAAATTTTTATCACCTGGCCACTTCTAAACATCCATACAGCTTGTTCACATAAAGAGAGAGAGAGAGAGAGAGAGAGAGAGAGAGAGAGAGAGAGAGAGAGAGAGAGAGAGAGAGAGAGAGAGAGAGAGAGGGAGAGGGAGAGAGGACGACGACGGCGACGACGATGACAACAACAATGACTTATAATTTATAACACCAATTTAGAGTTGAAGAGGAGGAAGAGCGTTGCCGACGCCAGCTCCAGCGCCTTGCCCGGCGCCGCGCCTTGCTTTTCCCAAGTTGTGCGTCATGCGTGTGGGGCGAGATAATAACGCTAAGTGAGACAATGGCAACAAGTGGGAGATTATGATTTCCCCGCCGAAGAAGGGAAGGGAGGAGCTGGGTCTTAATGAGACGTAATTTGATAGGGTGTTTCAGCGTGTGTGTTAGATGTGTCTCAAAAAAAAAAAAAAAAAAGTTGTAATCATTCTAATGATAAATATGGTGATAAAAAATGAAATTAAAATTAAAGTAATAACTGGAGTAGTGGTAATAGTTGTTGTTTCAATAATAGTCGGAATAAGTATTGCATTTTAAAACAAATAAAAACTGTGATGATGATGGTGATACTATTATTACTAAGAGTAATAATAAAAGATAATATCAATAAGAATAATATAGAAATGACGATGATATTAATGATAACAATAATAGTAATAATAATAAAAATGATAATAACAACAATAATATAACAATGATAATAACTGCATATTGAAAATCAACATTGGGTAAGAGGACCCAAGTGCGTTATCCCGTCTTTTAATTAAATTAATATCTTTCGCGAATGAAACCTCGGTAAACTGTTTGTTTGTTCTTGTTGCAATATGCATTAATATCTACAGCCAAGTGACAAACATATTCATGATGTTCCTGCGATTTTCCGATCAGTCTAGAGAATTCTGGAAGCATTTCGTAAATTATTTCGATTGCATTGCACAATTGTTTGTCGAGCGTTTTTCAATTGCATGCTGAGTGCTTGTTGAATGAAGTCTTGATCCACTTTCGATTCGTTGATATAAATCAAGTGAAGAAGGGGAGGGAGAGAGGAAAGGAGAGAGTATTAGTTAGGGAGGGAGGGAGAGAGAGAGGGGGGGGGAGGTAGGATAGATGTGAGGCTTACATATTAGGTGCTGTTTTCAATCTTGTTTCAAACGAAGGCGATGCATCTCCGGCAAGGCCTTGTAAATGAAGGACTTCTTTGCTGCATAACAAGTCGGGCCGCACAATCGACGTGCTCGACAGGCAAGGAGGAGGGGAAGTGGGAGGGGGTGAAGGATAGAAAGAGGTGGGGAGGAGAGGAGGAGAGGAAAGGGGGGGGGGGGGGAGTGGCGGCTCTTTGTTGGTTGTGGACGGTCATTTTGTTTGAGACACACGCACACGCACACGCACACGCACACGCACACGCGCGCGCACACACACACACACACACACACACACACACACACACACACACACACACACACACACACACACACACTCACACACTCACACACTCACACACTCACACACACGCATACACATACACATACACACACACAAATAAACAAAACAAACAACAACACACTTACACTCACTATTACTCATACACTCTTCTCTTACTCTTACACTTACTCTTACACTCACACTTACTCTCACGCTTACCCTTACACCTACATTCGATCGCATACTTGCGTGTGTATGCATATGCTTATCGCGTAGTAGTTGATCTGCCGCCGACGATTATAAAGTCGTTTATATTGAAGTGCGAAACGGTTATTTTTAAACACGGAGCTTACAGTAGCATTTTTTGTTGCCGATTATTTATTGCGGTAGGAAACTTGCAGCGGTTGTGTGCTAGAGGGCTGCAGCGCAATGGCAGAACCAGCTTGTTATTACGTGTACTATTTCTTACGTTGAGGCAGTGATCACTGTACGATGGACCTTCCCATGTGTATATAAGGAAAAGTTTAGGCAAGAGATCATGCCAAGAATGCTGATGATGATGATCCCGCCATGGGTAGAAGTGCAGCCCGCGTGACCTTCAGGGTGCAGCTTGCGTGTTGCATATTGCATGTCGTCTCCTGACTCCGCTCTGATTTGGCCTTTGTGTGTTCCCTCAGGTGAGTGTGACGGACGCTGGGAGGGACGCTGGAGGTGCTCCAGGGGTGAGTGTTGGCCGGCCGCCTTGCGAGAGGGCGTGACCTGCGCTCTCTCTCTCTCTCTCTCTCTCTCTCTCTCTCTCTCTCTTTCTCTTTCTCTTTCTCTTTCTCTTTCTCTTTCTCTTTCTCTTTCTCTTTCTCTTTCTCTTTCTCTTTCTCTTTCTCTTTCTCTTTCTCTTTCTCTTTCTCTTTCTCTTTCTCTTTCTCTTTCTCTTTCTCTTTCTCTTTCTCTTTCTCTTTCTCTTTCTCTTTCTCTTTCTCTTTCTCTTTCTCTTTCTCTTTCTCTTTCTCTTTCTCTTTCTCTTTCTCTTTCTCTTTCTCTTTCTCTTTCTCTTTCTCTTTCTCTTTCTCTTTCTCTTTCTCTTTCTCTTTCTCTTTCTCTTTCTCTTTCTCTTTCTCTTTCTCTTTCTCTTTCTCTTTCTCTTTCTCTTTCTCTTTCTCTTTCTCTTTCTCTTTCTCTTTCTCTTTCTCTTTCTCTTTCTCTTTCTCTTTCTCTTTCTCTTTCTCTTTCTCTTTCTCTTTCTCTTTCTCTTTCTCTTTCTCTTTCTCTTTCTCTTTCTCTTTCTCTTTCTCTTTCTCTTTCTCTTTCTCTTTCTCTTTCTCTTTCTCTTTCTCTTTCTCTTTCTCTTTCTCTTTCTCTTTCTCTTTCTCTTTCTCTTTCTCTTTCTCTTTCTCTTTCTCTTTCTCTTTCTCTTTCTCTTTCTCTTTCTCTTTCTCTTTCTCTTTCTCTTTCTCTTTCTCTTTCTCTTTCTCTTTCTCTTTCTCTTTCTCTTTCTCTTTCTCTTTCTCTTTCTCTTTCTCTTTCTCTTTCTCTTTCTCTTTCTCTTTCTCTTTCTCTTTCTCTTTCTCTTTCTCTTTCTCTTTCTCTTTCTCTTT
>BOPN01000354.1:253131-263131 GCA_017312705.2 Penaeus japonicus
CTCACCTGCGCACGAGTGGCCTGATTCATTTCCCTGTTTTTACGTGGCGCACAGGAGGACCGTTGCGCACCGGCCGGGAACGCATGTGAATAGCTGATTTGATTGCGTTACGACCACCTTTGCCGTTCCTATTTACTCCCCCGTAATCCAGCGAATATCTCTTTAGCTGTTTCTCTTATTCCCCTTCAAAACGCCTTTCCAAAGGGATATACAATTACAACCTATGCATCGTGTGCGCGTTTAGGTAGAGGCCGCGGGCTATGACCCGGATGTAACGACATAACAAGTGTTCGGTAATGTAAGTTATTTTTAGGTGTTCGTAGAGTAGGTTTTATTACACACGAGCAGCCCTTGTTTAGAAATACTCTGTGACCCTGAGGTTTTGATAGTGGCTGACGTAGGATACTTTTAAGAGAGCGCTGCGTAAAGGAGATGCTTTTCTTCAAATTGTAGCAACATTTTGAATGTGTGTTATCCCCCCCCCCCCCCCCCTCCTCTCTCTCTCTCTCTCTCTCTTTATCTTTTTCCTCCGCCCCCCCCTCTCTCTCTCTCTCTCTCTCTCTCTCTCTCTCTCTCTCTCTCTCTCTCTCTCTCTCTCTCTCTCTCTCTCTCTCTCTCTCTCTCTCTCTCTCTCTCTCTCTCTCTCTCTCTCTCTCTCCTCTCTCTCTCTCCCTCTCTCTCTCCTCTCTCCTCTCTCCTCTCTCTCCTCTCTCTCCTCTCTCTCTCTCTCGCTCGCTCGCTCGCTCGGACACGCACACGCCTACGCATACGCATACGCATACGCATAAGCATACGTAAACGCTTGGTCAGCTTGACATCGAATGTCAATACTGAAGGCCATATTATATCGCTAATAAAGAGAGCATGGGTACAGGAAACAAACATTCCATATCCTCTTACCTGCTGACAGATTTGGCTTTGGAGCAAGATTTTCATTTTCGCAAATTTCGAAAACACCGGTCGAAAAGAAGCCCTTTCCCCCGAGTGGACCGAGTGCCGTCGGGGCATCAAACCGGGAAGTGGCAGGGGGAGCGGAGCATCATTAGGAGAGTGAAAAGAAGACTTTTCCCGGACGCTGAAGTGTCGAGGGGACCCTGTAGGGCGAGGGGAACATAAGCCGAAGAGACTGGCGCTCGGCCCCCTTGACACTCGAGTGCGGTGCGCCTCTCCGCATTTCCCTCTCCCTTCCCTTGGGGCAGGGGCGCTGCGGACCCGCAGGAGGGGAATGCTCGCGAGTTGAAGTAAGGAGTGCGAGGTTCAGAAGAAGGAGGACTATTTCATAATGGTGGGAGTTCTGAGTGGGCGGCAGCGCTATGTGGTGCCGCGAGACGTTGCAACGATGATGAGGGTGACCTCTGCATACTTGCTCACATACCCGCAAGGGTGAGGGCGGCAGGAGGCAGCGTGGCCATACCAGTGTCACCCTCGAGGCTTGAGGCCAAGGGAAGTGAGGGGAAACAGGTGTTAGAGTGGAGGAGGAGGAGGAAGGGGGAGGAGAGGGGGGGCTCAGGTGGGAGTGTGCCAGAAGCAAGTGTGTGGGGAGCGAGCTCGTGCCAGGCGAGGCAGTGGCACGCTGGCACTTCTTCTAATAACACGCTGATGCTGCCGCCGCGATGTCCGTGTTGGTGCAGCCATCATCCCATTGTGCAGATCTTTGTTACTCGCGTGCCGCGCCGTCGCCGCTCTAGTGGTGCGCTGTGATCGTTTTCTCGTCTGGAGACTAACTCTGCGACGCCAGGCTCTGTGGCACTTGCGGTCACATTATATGTCAGTACAAAGGATTCCGGAGTCTCTCGGACTAGAGAGTTTGTGCTAGATGATCAGTGAGTTGTAACAAGGACCGAATGTGATACAAATCGCGGGCGGAATGGGCGCAGCAGCGACCGACGACGATGAGTGACCACCTGTAATTGTGGACAATTGCCATGCATCACCTGTCACATATCAGCTGAACTAGGAGGATATGTAACCACTCGCAAGCTGTCGCGACGCTTAAAATAGAGATTGTCATTTGTATTGGCTATTTGTAGTTTGTGCCAAGTGGAGGCGAATGCGTTGGCACCCACGTGCTATCTGTTCCCTGACTCTGCATGTCTGGACAAAGCATAATCTGTGTCACAGTAGTGAGTTCACGTACATGCGTCTGTAGGCATAAAGGATTTCACAGGACGTGTACATGTACTTTTTGGCAGTAGAAACCGCACGCGCGTTTCCGCGTCGACGGGTGCATTGCAGTGGGTGTGTCACGACATCATGTGACTAGTGACTAGTGAGATACATGGAGTGCCGCACCTGGGACAGGTAGAACTTATGCTGTCACATCGTCATGAACTGTGATGATCCTCTACATGTAGAATAGTACGATTCCCTTACTACGGGAGTCATGGAAGACACTTGACGAGAGACAACTGCCAGTGTCTCATGTTGTCCATCCTGTGTGTTTATCATTCTCTAGTCAGTAGTGTCCGTGGCCCTTCACCTCCTCCCTTGCACGAACATTCGCAACAAGTTCTCTTCCCCGAGGACATGAGGCCAGTTGTCAGGGAGGACACATCGCCCCCCGAGACTCAAGACGGTGTCACGAGGGCATCAGTTCAGGAAGAAATGCCATACGAAGGAGAAGCGAGGCCGAAAACCCCGACAACTCTTGATGAGCAGTCACCTGAGGCCGAGGTGGGCAAGGCATCTGGTGGCGAGGAAGATGTAAAGGTAGAGGTGGAAGGTAGCGTCCCTCGGACAGAAGACCTAGGGGAAGGAGGGACACCCCAGGATTCAGCAGGGGAATGCAGGTCCGAGGCAGTGCGGGCGAGCGTGGTGCCACACACCCCCGACGGCATATATGATAAGCTAACCATCTGTGATGCATGCGAGGCGCACCACAACCCTTCGAGAGACCCCACCTCTGCTGGTGATTGCGTCCAGGCAAGTGGCAGTCACGTTGACCCCGATGCTATGGCGCCCACTGCGGGCAAAGACCCTGTACAACCCCCGGAGGAAGCACGGATCTCCAACAGATTCTCGTCTCCTGGTGGGCGGTTGATGAAGCAGGGGAAGGGGTCGAGTCCTGGCCAGCAGTGGAGCGCCACGATGAATCGCCCCGCGCGCAGGGGTCGCTGCGTCCCGACGCCAGTGGATCCCCGCGGGATTCGCTCGCAGACGGAACCTCCGGCTAATAAACCTCCACCGGACCTGTTGCAAGTGTCGTGGGTCTGGGAGACCCGCCAGCCTGCCCGCGTGGCTTCCGTGCGTCGGCGTCCGACGCGGAAGATCTCGTGCCGCCGGAAGATCAGGCCGAGACTCACGATACGGAAAGCCGCCTCCAGGAGGAATAGCGCCTCTCCGCAACACAGGGCGTCGCCTGCGAAGGATGAGGACGAGACCTGGGCGGAGTGCGACGAGGATGAGGGCGGGAGCGAAGCCCTTGTCGAAATCGTGGACCGTAAGTCGCCGCCCGCCCCAGATGTTCTCACAGGGACGCACACGTCGCCGAGCCTGATCTTAGCGAACATACCGAATCGGGACGGCGTCGCTGAAGACCCGGGCCTTCCCACCACTCCTCCGCCGCCTGAGGTTGCGTTGAGGAACACAAGGAACCTAAATTACTTCCAGACGGCTAGTAGAGCTGTCAAACAAAGGTGGCGCAACTCCGACATGATACTGCCCAGACTTCTCAAAGACTCTTTGGGAAATGTTCAACCTGAATACGAAAACAACAAGAAGAAGAGAACGTTTTTCGACAGAGCCAGAAATATCCCTCTGCATATACGCAAAATCTCTCATTTACTCGTGAAAAGTGTGAAACCGTCCGAAGATAACGATTTATATGGAAGTGAGAAAGAGAATGATATAATATACCTTGATCTGAGGAAGCAGCTCCGTGACAGCCTGCAAAGACAGCGGAGCGTACGGCGGCGAAGCGTGCCCGCGATCGTGGGCGTGAAAAGGCAGGGCTCCTTCTCCCCGAGGAACAGCTTGGGCAGGAACAAGGCCGTCACTTGGAATCAGAAGTACCAGGCTGTGATGGGCCTGAAGCGCGCTGGCGGCGGCTCGGACCGGGGAGGCGCTGACTGTCCCGTCATCCAGGTGACTGAGGCTGCCGGGGGCTCGGCCACGCCCGCCTCCGAGGGCGACGGGGACGGGGAGGGGGAGTGGCGCTCCCTCTGCAGCACCCCGATCCCCTCCTCCCACCACGCGCACTTAGGGCTGGACCTCCCGCTGAAGAAACCGAACATGCTCAAGAAGCTGTGGGGGCGTCTCCGCCACTCCACCCCGCGCTCGCTCTCAGCCTCCAGGTCGCATGCTTCTGTGAGTCCATTCTCCTCTCGGCTGTCGGCTTAATATATAGATGTACCTTAGCTCTCGGGAACATGAATTATCGATTCTTTGCAATGTGGAAAACCGGCATGGATGGCCTTGAAGTTGCATTTGTATCGTCCAACCCAGGGTATACCACACCTCTCATCACTTGGAAAAAAATATACTTTTCAAACCCCACTTATATTTCCCCGACAAACCTTATGACAAACACACTAAAGTTGACATTAGAGTCCGCGCATCACAGAAACCAGTCACGTGACCAGACCGGCATCAGACCTGCACCTAAACGGGTTGTGGCTACTCTCCTTGGATGCCGATATTAACGTCTGCTGCTTGCCTGTCTGTCACAACTTTCCCTTTGAAAATCTCACTGCTCTGACCGCCCTCACTCCTTCGACCGCCCTCACTCCATCCCTACACTTGAGCTGGCTGGGGCGCAAGTGAAAGCTGGTTGCGCATTGTGGAGAATTATTATTCTTATTTATTTATTTATTATTATTAGTATTTTTTTACTGGAAACTACTTTTGCTCTTGTCTCTCGCCCCCTTTTCTTTTCTTAGCCCTCTCCCTTCTCCCTCCTCTTCCTCCCCCTCCCTCGCTATTTTAATCTCGATTCTCTCCCACCCTCTCCCTCTCCTTCTCCTTCCCCCTATCCGTCCTTCTCTTCTCCCCCATCACCCTCGCTCTATTTCTCTTTCCCCTTCAATGTATTTTTTCTCTCTTCTACCTTCTCCTCCATTTATGTATGTGTGTAAGTATGTATGTATGTATGTTCGGGTAATTCATCTGCTTGTGATATGCATTACTTATGATCGTGGCCGTTCCTGGACCTAGTAGCTGCAAGCGTTGTGTTAAATATATAAACACATCTCTCTTTTTTCTTCTTGCAGAGTCGGAGCAGCATGAGCGGAGGCAGCGAGGACGGCCACTCTCCCTCTCACTCGTCCGACTATGAGGATCAGGATGAAGTTGAGGTAAGCTCTCGCTCCCCTCATAACCATTGTTGCGAGGTAAGGTGAAACGAAGTCGAGCTGAGAGAATGGGATTCCTGAGGATGCCTTGGTCCAGGCGCTTTCATGAGTGTCCTTGGAGTCGTTTAGCCACAGTCTCGTTGCTGCGTCTGTTGCATTGCACGGGATCAGACTTCCAAGTTCGACTTCCACATCCTTCGAGATCCTGTTTTTGCGTTCGGATTCTCGTAAATAGTTGCCATCCGCCTGTATGTTCGTGGGTTCTACTAAAGTAACCCGCGTGGCACATTCCTTGCCGTATATAGCCTACGAGTAGATCAGTTTTGCTTTTCTTTTGTAACTGACCTGTTTCAAAACAAAATGTATGTACAGATGAGTGAGTGAAAGTGTGAGAGTGAGTGTGAGTGTGAGTGTGAGTGTGAGTGTGAGTGTGAGTGTGAGTGTGAGTGTGAGTGTGAGTGTGAGTGTGAGTGTGAGTGTGAGTGTGAGAGTGAGTGTGAGTGTGAGTGTGAGAGTGAGAGTGAGAGTGAGAGTGAGAGTGAGAGTGAGAGTGAGTGTGATAGTGTGAATGTGTGCGTGCGCGCGTGCGCCCTCGCACGTCTGTTATAAGTTTGCGAGTCTGACTAATAGCTGTTCGTTTCCTTGTGCATTTTTATTCGCTATTTGATTTTCATCTGTCATTTTGGATGAATGTGTTTTGTTGCTAAGGAAATACGTGCAAGAAAATATGTTTTTATGAATTCTACTTTAATTTACATGTTTAAGATTAGACAAAGTACCCAGCCGAGTGATCTCGAGTTACTGAGAGAGCCCTTTGTTCGCAGCGGTCCGGCTCGGCCTCGCTGGTGGGGCGCATGCGCGGGCTGAGACGAGACATGCAGAAGAAGATCTCCCGCCTAAAGAGCCCCCGTGGCTCCACGTCGAGCTCCCCCGGGCCCGCAGGCGCCGCGGCGGACAAGGCGGGGGCAACGCTGTCCGCGCCCATGCAGCCGTCGGCGTCCTCTTACGAAAGCATACCCTCGTCAGCGCCACTTGGTGAGTCTCCGCCCGTAGCGGGTTTGTGCGTTGTATCTTCAGCTGAGAGATGGGATGGGGTAAAAGGAGGAATGCGTTAATGTTGTTTAAATATTTTTTTGGTTGATAATCCAGATGTGCGTTGTTGGAATATTGTGGATATATATTCTAGTGCATATTTTTCACAATGATAAAAGGATGTATTTTATTGTTAATATTTTCAAGGCCCAGCTTTGTTATTATCTTTGAAGTCGATGTGTTATGACAATACTGACAAGATTATTATCAACTTCATGCTGGAGAAAATCTGTATACGTAAGTGTCTATAAGCCCCCCCCCAATTCTAAATTCTAGGAAAGGTTTATCAAATGACCTTTGCCTCTCCAGCAGCCGCTACAGCATCGGGCAGCAACCGGTCGTCTCTCTCCGGGGAGGAAGCGGAGCCTTATACCGGCCCTTTCATCGGCCGCGCACGCGCACTGGTGGACTGCCAGCCCTCGCCCTACGACAGGGACGCCTTGAAGTTTAAGGTAAGGTAAGGGAGGCTGGAGGCTGGAGGGTGGAAGGAGGGAGATAAGGGGGGAGGTGGGGAGAGGNCAGGATACATTATTTTGTGTATGCATTTCTTTAGATTTATCGATGATAAATAACATGTAGCAATTATGTGTAATAGCATGGTATTTGATAAAAGGGTGGAGTCTGATTCATAACAAGAGCTTAGAACTTTTCGTAGAGTACTGGTTTTGTCTGATATATCTTTGCGAAATAATTTTATAGGCACCTGATGCTTATTTGGAACTTCTGTGTTCCTGCGCATGCGTGGGCTAACATTATCTCTAGGATGCTGCTTTAGTGTCTTTACAAATATGTTGCAGTGTCATGCAAACTTTAGGCTCCTGCGGCAATTTTTAGCACCATAGACTGCAATAGTTGTCATGTTTTGAACGCGCCGCTGTTCTCATGCGTGTAGACGTTAATGCCTGCTTTTCTAATCGTTCGAAACCTTTTTCTGGTGTGATATATGTGTGCGTCACTCCTTGCCGTGATTTACTGTGAGGAAAATAATCACCATGGAATATTTCTTATTTCCAGTTCTTAACTAGTTCAAGAATATGAAAGTGTGTGGTCAGTAGGACATCGAGAGGAAGGTTGGCCAAGGAGCTCCTCGCAGCTCTGATGGGAGAGGTACGAGGGAAGCTCACTTGTAGGCCCAGCAACATTGACTTAGTGGTGATCAAGTGGTGAACAGAGTCAAGTGGACGAGAGAGAGAGGTCTCTAGAGTGAGGTAAAGAGTGATCGTGCGGCGCGAGTTTTTTTCGCTGCGGCAGAAATCCGAAGGCGCCGACATACCACAGAGAGCAGGCACTTCTTTACTGTCACTCGTTTCTCTCCCGTTCCTTTCTTTCATTTCTTCTTCTTCTTCTTCTTCTTCTCTCTCTCTCTCTCTCTCTCTCTCTCTCTCTCTCTCTCTCTCTCTCTCCCCTCCCTCTTCCCCAATCACTCCCTCGCTCTCTCTCCTCCGCACCTCTCCCACACATTATTCTTCCTTCCTTCCATCGAAGCCCTCTCCCTTTCCCCTTCACCTCCCATCTCAGTCACACCCAAAACTGAACAATGCCACGATGCCGTTCTCGTTGTAAGGAGGCTGAAGCGTCATTTGAAGGCAGACTAGAAAACTTCTCAGCGTAGAAACTTAAGTATCGCAATAAGAATCGGACCCCCCCCCATTCGACGGAAGACGTAGTTGGAATCAAGAGGGCGAAGCGTTCCTCCTCCCGGACGGACACCCCCTTCCCCCCGCTCCGGCCGGAGGGTTTTCGAGGAAGCAATGGTGGAAGTGACGGGCCTGGTGGAGGAGGGGCCGGTGGTGGTGGTGAGCAGCAGCGGTGAGGCGGTCATGGTGGTGACCCCCGCCTCCCCCCAGGTGGTCCGCCGCAGGTCAGCCTCCAAGGTTGGACTCGGCCAACGGCTCAGGGACTCCATGCTCAGTCCGGGTCTCAGGCGCAGGGAGAGCCTAGCCATCCTGAAGCAGCCAGTCGTATCCCTGCTGGTGGCAGGGCGCAGAATCACACGCTCCAGGAGTGTCAGTAAGGTAGGTCAGCCAGCAGGCAGTCACAAGGCTTTTCTTGAGTTATCAGAGCTTGTGCTGAGTCATCAGGCATAGCATCATCATGTTCATCATTCTAGCACACAGTAGATTCACCTTTCCATGCGCTTATTCGGACATGGAGATTGTTATAGTTTCAGAAGGACTTACGCGAGGTCACCAGGTTCATGTAGGTTATCAGGTTCATGTGTCCCTTTTGCCCTGAACCAAGATGCAGCCTTGCTTAGGGTGACTTGGATTTATATAGTGACACCGGGGTTCATTTACATCAAGGCTCATGCACGATAAAAAAAACATTCATGCATGGCCGCTATTGTTAATTTAGTCTTATATCACCATTTCCATAGCCCAAAGGGTTTTGGAAAAATGAACAATATGTTTGATAGTCCGTTCATGATCATTTTAATCGGTGCACAGGCGTCTTTGTCCATATGGTGCTATTCCCTGTATGCCACCGGGGTTCATTAGGGCAGCGTAACTATATAAACACTTTCATTCGTGCTAAAGCATTGTTGTGTCTCCCTAGGTTGCGGTTTACACTTTAATTCCTCAAACATGTGTCGGTCTCTGGATATTCATACGTTGGATATTTACACTTTTGGTGGTTCTTGCTAACCGTTTCGGATTCAAATGCATGTCAATCTATGTTGTGGTGACAGATTTTACTTTGTTAAAGAAAAATCACTAGAAATAGGGCGAATACTTTGCTTCGGCTTTTCAGTGCACTTGCGACGAAACAGGAAAAATTGGGTCATTTCTCTTTATTGTGCCTTTGTGTTGCATCTACTGTGAAGTCTGTCGTGTCCCTTTTTCCATACACGATCTACTGCAATTACACGATATCATTTCTTGAGTTTTTTTACTCTCTAACTTTAGTGTTTTGTCGTTCTTAGCGCGTCCATTCTGCTTGTAAAAATGGCTGGTGCTTTGTGTTGTTATCCTTCTCCATTTGAGATTTGTGTGTCCATTGTTTTTAGTCTTCGGACACGTGTCCCTCTTCTGTTCGTCTCTTATCCCGACCCCTCCTGTTGTCTTACCGTTGCGTCGTTCAGAGACCATTTCTGGGTTTCCCGACTTTACTTGCACTTTGACATTTTCTTGCCCCGCTGTGTTGAGCGACGGAGAGGCAGGGCGTGCCGTGTCACCCTGGGATCTTGGTCGGCAAGGAAGTTTCTCAAAGGGTCTAGTGACCCGTCCTTCGCACTGGCTACTTTTTGTGCTCTCTTTCTGCGCGACCTTCTTAACCTCATCACCGCACTTACGTTTTCCTCATGGAGACACTTCAACGAACGTTATTTACTCTTATGATAAGATAGTAACCATCCCATTTTTAACGTGGTCTGAGCAGCCATTAGTTTGTGTCGCAAGCCATAGGAACGTTGACTGCCCTTGGCTAGATAGCGAGCAGCAGGTAACGCGGCTTGTTGGCTGCGGCTGGCGCATTTGGAACGTCCTGTTTGACCAGTCTTGTACAGCCTGCCCGCCCCGTGCGTGTTTTTGTATCAGCTGTTCTTGTTGTTATTATTGTTGACGGCAATAATAATGATTATATTATTATTATTATTGTTATTATTATTATTATTATTATTA
>BOPN01000354.1:270631-285631 GCA_017312705.2 Penaeus japonicus
GGGAACATAAGCCGAGGAGACTGGCGCCCGGCCCCGCAGACACTCGAGTGCGGTGCGCCTCTCCGCATTTCCCTCTGCCTTCCCTTGGGGCAGGGGCGCTGCGGACCCGCAGGGAGGGAATGCTCGCGAGTTGAAGTAAGGAGTGCGAGGTTCAGAAGAAGGAGGACTATTTCGACAATGGTGGGAGTTCTGGAGTGGGCGGCAGCGCTATGTGGTGCCGCGAGACGTTGCAACGATGATGAGGGTGACCTCTGCATACTTGCTCACATACCCGCAAGGGTGAGGGCGGCAGGAGTGCAGTGTGGGCCATACCAGTGTCACCCTCGAGGCTTGAGGCCAAGGGAAGTGAGGGGAAACAGGTGTTAGAGTGGAGGAGGAGGAGGAAGGGGGAGGATAGGGGGGGCTCAGGTGGGAGTGTGCCAGAAGCAAGTGTGTGGGGAGCGAGCTCGTGCCAGGCGAGGCAGTGGCACGCTGGCACTTCTTCTAATAACACGCTGATGCTGCCGCCGCGATGTCCGTGTTGGTGCAGCCATCATCCCATTGTGCAGATCTTTGTTACTCGCGTGCCGCGCCGTCGCCGCTCTAGTGGTGCGCTGTGATCGTTTTCTCGTCTGGAGACTAACTCTTGCGACGCGCCAGGCTCTGTGGTACTTGGTGGTCACATTATATGTCAGTACAAAGGATTCCGGAGTCTCTCGGACTAGAGAGTTTGTGCTAGATGATCAGTGAGTTGTAACAAGGACCGAATGTGATACAAATCGCGGGCGGACAAGCGCAGCAGCGACCGACGACATGAGTGACCACCTGTAATTGTGGACAATTGCCATGCATCACCTGTCACATATCAGCTGAACTAGGAGGATATAAACCAATGCAAGCTGTCGCGACGCTTAAAATAGAGATTGTCATTTGTATTGGCTATTTGTAGTTTGTGCCAAGTGGAGGCGAATGCGTTGGCACCCACGTGCTATCTGTTCCCTGGATTCCCCTGCATGTCTGGACAAAGCATAATCTGTGTCACAGTAGTGAGTTCACGTACATGCGTCTGTAGGCATAAAGGATTTCACAGGACGTGTACATGTACTTTTGGTGTAGAAACCGCACGCGCGTTTCCAAGTGTCGACGGGTGCATTGTAGTGGGTGTGTCACGACATCATGTGACTAGTGACTAGTGAGATACATGGAGTGCCGCACCTGGGACAGGTAGAACTTGTGCTGTCACATCGTCATGAACTGTGATGATCCTCTACATGTAGAATAGTACGATTCCCTTACTACGGGAGTCATGGAAGACACTTGACGAGAGACAACTGCCAGTGTCTCATGTTGTCCATCCTGTGTGTTTATCATTCTCTAGTCAGTAGTGTCCGTGGCCCTTCACCTCCTCCCTTGCACGAACATTCGCAACAAGTTCTCTTCCCCGAGGACATGAGGCCAGTTGTCAGGGAGGACACATCGCCCCCCGAGACTCAAGACGAAACAATACGAGGGCATCAGTTCAGGAAGAAATGCCATACGAAGAAGAAGCGAGGCCGAAAACCCCGACAACTCTTGATGAGCAGTCACCTGAGGCCGAGGTGGGCAAGGCATCTGGTGGCGAGGAAGATGTAAAGGTAGAGGTGGAAGGTGGGGGCGTCCCCGGACAGAAGACCTAGGGGAAGGAGGGACACCCCAGGATTCAGCAGGGGAATGCAGGTCCGAGGCAGTGCGGGCGAGCGTGGTGCCACACACCCCCGACGGCATATATGATAAGCTAACCATCTGTGATGCATGCGAGGCGCACCACAACCCTTCGAGAGACCCCACCTCTGCTGGTGACGTGTCCAGGCAAGTGGCAGTCACGTTGACCCCGATGCTATGGCGCCCACTGCGGGCAGCGATCTGTACAACCCCCGGAGGAAGCACGGATCTCCAACAGATTCTCGTCTCCTGGTGGGCGGTTGATGAAGCAGGGGAAGGGGTCGACTCCTGGCCAGCAGTGGAGCGCCACGATGAATCGCCCCGCGCGCAGGGGTCGCTGCGTCCCGACGCCAGTGGATCCCCGCGGGATTCGCTCGCAGACGGAACCTCCGGCTAATAAACCTCCACCGGACCTGTTGCAAGTGTCGTGGGTCTGGGAGACCCGCCAGCCTGCCCGCGTGGCTTCCGTGCGTCGGCGTCCGACGCGGAAGATCTCGTGCCGCCGGAAGATCAGGCCGAGACTCACGATACGGAAAGCCGCCTCCAGGAGGAATAGCGCCTCTCCGCAACACAGGGCGTCGCCTGCGAAGGATGAGGACGAGACCTGGGCGGAGTGCGACGAGGATGAGGGCGGGAGCGAAGCGCCTGTCGAAATCGTAATCGCAAGTCGCCGCCCGCCCCAGATGTTCTCACAGGGACGCACACGTCGCCGAGCCTGATCTTAGCGAACATACTGAAATCGGGACGGCGTCGCTGAAGACCCGGGCCTTCCCACCACTCCTCCGCCGCCTGAGGTTGCGTTGAGGAACACAAGGAACCTAAATTACTTCCAGACGGCTAGTAGAGCTGTCAAACAAAGGTGGCGCAACTCCGACATGATACTGCCCAGACTTCTCAAAGACTCTTTGGGAAATGTTCAACCTGAATACGAAAACAACAAGAAGAAGAGAACGTTTTTCGACAGAGCCAGAAATATCCCTCTGCATATACGCAAAATCTCTCATTTACTCGTGAAAAGTGTGAAACCGTCCGAAGATAGCGATTTATATGGAAGTGAGAAAGAGAATGAGAATATACCTTGATCTGAGAAAGCAGTCTGGTGACAGCCTGCAAAGACAGCGGAGCGTACGGCGGCGAAGCGTGCCCGCGATCGTGGGCGTGAAAAGGCAGGGCTCCTTCTCCCCGAGGAACAGCTTGGGCAGGAACAAGGCCGTCACTTGGAATCAGAAGTACCAGGCTGTGATGGGCCTGAAGCGCGCTGCTAGCGGCTCGGACCGGGAGGCTGACTGTCCCGTCATCCAGGTGACTGAGGCTGTCGGGGGCTCGGCCACGCCCGCCTCCGAGGGCGACGGGGACGGGGAGGGGGAGTGGCGCTCCCTCTGCAGCACCCCGATCCCCTCCTCCCACCACGCGCACTTAGGGCTGGACCTCCCGCTAAAGAAACCGAACATGCTCAAGAAGCTGTGGGGGCGTCTCCGCCACTCCACCCCGCGCTCGCTCTCAGCCTCCAGGTCGCATGCTTCTGTGAGTCCATTCTCCTCTCGGCTGTCGGCTTAATATATAGATGTACCTTAGCTCTCGGGAACATGAATTATCGATTCTTTGCAATGTGGAAAACCGGCATGGATGGCCTTGAAGTTGCATTTGTATCGTCCAACCCAGGACATACCACACCTCTCATCACTTGGAAAAAATATACTTTTCAAAACCCCACTTATATTTCCCCGACAAACCTTATGACAAACACACTAAAGTTGACATTAGAGTCCGCGCATCACAGAAACCAGTCACGTGACCAGACCGGCATCAGACCTGCACCTAAACGGGTTGTGGCTACTCTCCTTGGATGCCGATATTAACGTCTGCTGCTTGCCTGTCTGTCACAACTTTCCCTTTGAAAATCTCACTGCTCTGACCGCCCTCACTCCTTCGACCGCCCTCACTCCATCCCTACACTTGAAGGCTGGGGCGAGTGCGGAAAGCTGGTTGCGCATTGTGGAGAATTATTATTCTTATTTATTTATTTATTATTATTAGTATTTTTTTACTGGAAACTACTTTTGCTCTTGTCTCTCGCCCCCTTTTCTTTTCTAGCTCCCTTCCCCTTCTCTCCCTCCTCTTCCTCCCCCTCCCTCGCTATTTTGTTCGATTCTTCCTCATCCCTTCTCCTTCCTTCTCCTTCCCCCTATCCGTCCTCTCTTCTCCCCCATCACCCTCGCTCTATTTCTCTTTCCCCTTCAATGTATTTTTTTCTCTTCTACCTTTTCCTCCATTTATGTATGTGTGTAAGTATGTATGTATGTATGTATGTATGTTCGGGTAATTCATCTGCTTGTGATATGCATTACTTATGATCGTGGCCGTTCCTGGACCTAGTAGCTGCAAGCGTTGTGTTAAATATATAAACACATCTCTCTTTTTTATTCTTGCAGAGTCGGAGCAGCATGAGCGGAGGCAGCGAGGACGGCCACTCTCCCTCTCACTCGTCCGACTATGAGGATCAGGATGAAGTTGAGGTAAGCTCTCGCTCCCCTCATAACCATCGTTGCGAGGTAAGGTGAAACGAAGTCGAGCTGAGAGAATGGGATTCCTGAGGATGCCTTGGTCCAGGCGCTTTCATGAGTGTCCTTGGAGTCGTTTAGCCACAGTCTCGTTGCTGCGTCTGTTGCATTGCACGGGATCAGACTTCTAAGTTCGACTTCCACATCCTTCGAGATCCTGTTTTTGCGTTCGGATTCTCGTAAATAGTTGCCATCCGCCTGTATGTTCGTGCGTTCTACTAAAGTAACCCGCGTGGCACATTCCTTGCCGTATATAGCCTACGAGTAGTTCAGTTTTGCTTTTCTTTTGTAACTGACCTGTTTCAAAACAAAATGTATGTACAGATGAGTGAGTGAAAGTGTGAGAGTGAGAGTGAGAGTGAGAGTGAGAGTGAGTGTGAGTGTGAGAGTGAGAGTGAGAGTGAGAGTGAGAGTGAGAGTGAGAGTGAGAGTGAGTGTGAGAGTGAGAGTGAGAGTGAGAGTGAGAGTGAGTGTGATAGTGTGAATGTGTGCGTGCGCGCGTGCGCCCTCGCACGTCTGTTAAAAGTTTGCGAGTCTGACTAATAGCTGTTCGTTTCCTTGTGCATTTTTATTCGCTATTTGATTTTCATCTGTCATTTTGGATGAATGTGTTTTGTTGCTAAGGAAATACGTGCAAGAAAATATGTTTTTATGAATTCTACTTTAATTTACATGTTTAAGATTAGACAAAGTACCCAGCCGAGTGATCTCGGAGTTACCGAGAGAGCCCTTGTTCGCAGCGGTCCGGCTCGGCCTCGTTGGTGGAGGCATGCGCGGCTGAGACGAGACATGCAGAAGAAGATCTCCCGCCTAAAGAGCCCCCGTGGCTCCACGTCGAGCCCCCAAGCCCGCAGGCGCCGCGGCGGACAAGGCGGGGGCAACGCTGTCCGCGCCCATCCAGCCGTCGGCGTCCTCTTACGAAAGCATACCCTCGTCAGCGCCACTTGGTGAGTCTCCGCCCGTAGCGGGTTTGTGCGTTGTATCTTCAGCTGAGAGATGGGATGGGGTAAAAGGAGGAATGCGTTAATGTTGTTTAAATATTTTTTTGGTTGATAATCCAGATGTGCGTTGTTGGAATATTGTGGATATATATTCTAGTGCATATTTTTCACAATGATAAAAGGATGTATTTTGTTGTTAATATTTTCAAGGCCCAGCTTTGTTATTATCCTTGAAGTCGATGTGTTATGACAATACTGACAAGATTATTATCAACTTCATGCTGGAGAAAATCTGTATACGTAAGTGTCTATAAGCCTCCCCCCCAATTCTAAATTCTAGGAAAGGTTTATCAAATGACCTTTGCCTCTCCAGCAGCCGCTACAGCATCGGGCAGCAACCGGTCGTCTCTCTCCGGGGAGGAAGCAGAGCCTTACACCGGCCCTTTCATCGGCCGCGCACGCGCACTGGTGGACTGCCAGCCCTCGCCCTACGACAGGGACGCCTTGAAGTTTAAGGTAAGGTAAGGGAGGGTGGAGGCTGGAGGGTGGAAGGAGGGAGATAAGGGGGGAGGTGGGGAGAGGGAGGGAGATGGGAAGGGGGAGGGAGGTAGGAAGAAGGGGGGAGGTGGGAGGAGAGAGGGAGGTGGGAAGAGGGAGGGAGATGGGAAGGGGGAGGGAGGTGGGAAGAAGGGGTGAGGTGGGAGGAGAAAGGGAGGGAGGTGGGAAGAAGAAGGAGAGAAGGGGGAGAGGATAGAGGAGAGAGAGAGGATGGGGAGAGGAGACAGTAGAGAGGATGCAGGAAGGAGAAGGGAGAAGAGAGAAAGGAGGAAAGAGTAAGGGAAAGGGAGAAAGGAGGAAAGAAGAAGGAAAAGGGAGGAATTTGAAAGGTGGAATGAGGAGAGAGAAGATAGGAAGGTAGGAGGGGAAGAGGAAGGTGGAAGGTGGAAGGAGGAGAGAGGATAGAGGATAGAAGAAAGAGGAAGGAGGAGGGAGGAGAAAAATTTAACTGATTTTATTTTTATGAACAAATATACAGGTATTGAAATATAAATAGAGTTTGAAGTTTAGAAAAAAGAAAGAAAAAAAAATCTTAGAAGAGAGACTTGTTCCATTCCATTATCCATCCTATTCATGTCTTATTGACCTGTGCTGATTCTCTTGCAGAAAGATGACATAATAGACATCATAGCCAAAAACCCCTCTGGCCTCTGGAAGGGCTGTGTGGATGGCCGGGTCGGGCACTTCAAATTCATCCTGGTGGAGGAGGAGGTGGAGCGACCTGCCCGCCGCCACAGGCCCTGGCGGGGCACTACACCACGCAGAGGCAGGGCCAGAACGTTAGAGGAGTTGCTGACGCGGCTCAATCTGGGGCATCTTATACAGGTATTTGGACTGTCGAAATAAAAAGTTTAATGTTGAAATATTGTTTTGGGGATGTTGTTTTATAAATTGATTTTATGTGTGTGATTTCTGTCAGATTATAGTTTTGGCCTTTGATGTGCCTATTGTCTATCTTTAATAAGTAATGAATTTTAAATCATGAATGCTTGATGAATTATTCATCTATGAAAGAAACTAATTGTACTTTCATCTACTGTATAGGAATTCACTCTATCTATGCCTAAAGAGTAAATTATTTAGCCCTTTAGGACTGGTAGGTCTGTATATGGTCACTAGAACTAGGAACATCAGAGTCAGATATTTTCCAGTGAATTAGATAAATATGAAAAGAAATGCACAAATCCAGCCTTTCAAGGGTTAAAGTATGAGAAGGTCCTCTGATTATTTGATTTATAGGGGACAAATATTTTTTGACAATTGATAATTTAGAGAAGCATATCTAGGATATTTACTTGATTTTGAAAGATAATATTCTGTTGTCCAATCATTTTATGCATGATTTTAATATAAGTCCATTTTACAGGTATTTGTTCTAAATGGTTATGAAGACTTGGAACAGTTTAGAGATGTGGAGAAAGCAGATCTTGATTGCCTTGGCATTACTGACCCTGAGACGTGTGCCAAACTGCTTACTGCTGTGGCTCTGCTTCATGACGCAGACTCCGAGCCGGAACCAGATCTGCCTGAGATGCTGGAAACCACTGATGCTGCACTTCGTCGAGGTGACCATGGAAGAGATTCGGGATGCTATACAGATCATCGCAGTGCACACTCGGCTGTACTTGATGAAAACAATCTTGATACCCGACAGTCCACGCCCTCAACCGACACCTCATCTGGGTACCATAGTCGGGGCCCATACAACATTCCTTTAGGTGAGGCAACTCTAACTTCACGGGAGGAAGCTCTTAGCTCAGCACTTGATTCACCACCATCGGAGTCCACCACTTCGGGTGCGACGAGCAGCCAGCCATTAACACAGTCAGAGCCTCACTCTTATCGGGCCCATCTCGCTACCGTCCTTCCTGCCAGTCCTCGTGCAAAGGTCCGTCATGGTCAACAAGAGGATCAGAAGCAAAGACCTGACCCTCAAGTTGATTATGAGGCCAAGTATAACTCTGCACGCAACGTCTTTGAAAAGGAGGTAGTAAGGCGCGAGGTCCCTTACACAGTTCGTTCTCCAAAGCGCAGTGCAGGGACTACTCAGTCACCACCATCGGATTCAGAGGAAGGCACAACAGCTGCTCCAGAGGAACCTTCGCCGTAAGGTCCCTTCAACAATATAGCCATATATAGCCCAGTATTTCCCTCCCTTCTAGTTAGAATTTAAAATCTTTTGATCTTAAAAAATTTCTGATTTATAATTGTTCCAGTGGTATTTATCTTACTCTGAATTTGACTCTAACCTGCATTCTGAAATTCTTGCAATGAAAACGATTATTGATAAAGTAATGATAATTATCCTCTTCAGGTTTGTTCTTTTCTTGAACAGTCACTTCTAAGGACTTGTACACATAATTGTGAACACACTAATGCAGGGAGATATGAGTCTTATGAAATTCAGTGATTTTAAAACAGCAGAACTGTGTAACTAGTATATACCCTCTTTATATTAGTGAATCATGTGATGTGGACCCTATCTGAAGTCATGCAAGATATTTCTGTGTAGCTTGTACTGTCAGGTAGTTAGAAAAAAAAGCTAAGTACTTATCCTATTCAGAAGTTTCCCATGTAATGATTGGTGCAGTGCAGTTCCTGTTATTAGTCTCAAGGGTTTTAGATGTTCCTGCTATAGAGGAAGTGGCTGGGAAGTGTTGTGCAGCCAACTTGTATAGCCCGTCTTTCATTTTAACTCTTAACACAGAATTATATCAGCTACTACCATATCATTTTATATATATAAGGAAGGTTATTGTAACTAAGATGTCTGAACATTTATTGTAAGAATCAAGCGATCACTGTGAGGATAGAATAAAGGCCAAAAACCTTCATAGTGATGATAAAAGAATAGTTATTTTATGTACCACTTACCACAGGAAATGTGGATTTATAGTCTGAAGAGGACTAGTTTGATAATATATAATTTAGAGGTTCTTTATTTATCTGTAATTTTAAATTTGACAGTATTTTAAAAAAACATTGTTTTGCATTTACATAGGTATGAGGAATGATTGTGTTGTAGTAATTTTCAACATGATATATATTTTTTTATATGTTGCTATCATCAGCTACATAATGTTGAGAATCATCAGTTCCTGGAAACATATTATCTTCATGAGAGTCTGGTGATTGACTGGAGGCCTCAGGAGCCCCAAAAACAGATGACTTGCAGTACAGTGTCATGAAGAGGCAATGCTGAAGTAATAAAAATGGACAACAGTTAATGTAAGCCATAGAGTTTACACATTCAGGTATACAGTGTAGCAAGTTTTATGGTACATACATGCAACAGTTGTGTCAAAGAAATCTTCCAGTATATACCTTGTGATGTTAGAGTATTGTAATATGATTACAGACACTGTGTTTTCTGTCTTTATTCACAAAGAATTAGTTCCCTATAGTTGTTTACCAAATGCACATCATTATGTTAAATTTTCCTGTATTTATTTTTTCAGTCTTATCAAAAGTATTTACATAATTTTAGATTGAAATTGCTTTTACTTTTAAATGATGCGCTTCCTAAAATGGTCACATGACAATGTCTTTGCAGTCATATATTTCTTAAACTAATGGATTTTACTCTTCCAACTTTTGTATTGTACAGACTTGTGCGTCATCACTATTTGTAAATAGTCTTATATTAAAACAATAGAGCAAAAGAGTCTTTCTTTCTTTTTACAACATTCTTTTATTAGAAGGTAAAGCATATACAGTTTCTTTTCAGATTGACCTGTTTGATGATATGTTTATATTTTTTCTTAAACACAATTTTATATATTTCTCTATTATTTCATAATTAAATTATTCACTGCTACATATTAGAAGAAACAGTTGAAAATAATTAATGAAAGAAACACAAATTAATTTTTCATCAGTACATTGTGTATCTTTCAAGGATGTTAGACCCTGGTAGTTGAGCACTTACTACCTCGAAGAAAATCTGAGGCATGGTATTTGGACATGGTCATGAAGAAAATGAATATGACAGTTTTGCAGAAGTTTTGATTTTGTTATATTCATATATTAGCTTTTATGCACAAGCACAGTTTCTTATGTTCACAAGTATAACTCACATTTCCTCTCATATTTAAAGAAAGATTTATACTAAACTTAACCCTCTCTGGATGGGTGGTACAGTACTGTACCGCTCATTCAAAAGCCCAGTGGCCGGGCGGCACAGTATTGTGCCAGCCATTTAATTGATTTAGGCCTAAGCGCTCGAAAGCCCCGGCATTGTGACATTCAAGGCTGGAATGCCCCCGTCGTGAGTGGGTTAACTTGGTAATTCACTTCAACCTAGTGAGGACTGGTGTCATAACATACATAACGCAGGAGCTTTGGCTTGATGACGAGTGCCATGAAATACATGACGTTGGGGGATTTTGGATCACTGTGTTATTTTATTGTACTATGAGCAATGAGTGGGTGATGAGAAAATTGTAGTCATAATTAGTATGATTGCTGTAATATTAAGCAAAATGGGTTTCACTTAAAATTCAAAACCTAGATGGCAACACTTTTTCCTAGCACTAGCTGGAGAGAGCCTTGAATGACACCCATCCACAGTCTAGCAAGCACTATCTTTAGAGAGCGATGGCACACAGCAAGTTGCAGACCTCTTGCTTTAAACTACCACCGATGAATGATGTGCAGGCAGAATGAGAAGAGGAAGGTCACTCAAACCATGGCCAGTGTCTACAACCTGCACCTATGCCAATAGGGCTGCCTTGTACTGTGGCACTCACAGTCATAAGCACAGGTTTCCTTCCTCTTCCTTACCTCTTCATGTTATCTTCATTGTGGTTGGTTATATTTTTTGTATTCGTTCATCACAGTACACGAATATGAACAAAAATTAAGTTGGTTTCTAAAACAGCAATATTTATATCAAACTGAGAATACAGAAAATAATGAGCTGATATAGACCTTACACCACAATTTTAGTCAACTGCAGTATTGATAGAGCCTGTCATATGACACATATAAGTCTCTTAATGCAATAAAACATAAAAATGGCTCTAGTTTTATAATGCGTGACTGAAAAAGATTGGGAAAAGTCGAGGTATGTTGCTTGAAGGTGCCTTGCTCTGAAATAAAACCCATCCTGGAGATTAGGCAAGCAAATCTATCCCCGTCTACAAAGGGTTAAATGTAGTTATCAGAAAAAGAAACTGATTAGTATATGAAAGTTTTAAAGAATTGTTATACCGGAGGCTCAGTGACAACAGAGTGAATATAGCATGAAAATATTACCTCATCAAAGCTTTTGATGAAAATAATAATTTTACAATTGCAGTTAGAATAATCTTACATATGAATTAGGGTTATATAATTACAATATAAAACAGTTTGAAAAAAAGGACAAATGAGGTCTAGAATGGAATTAAAGAAGCAAAGAGATATAGAGGAAATAAACTCTACCAGGGCAAGCAATTAAAATCCCTATAGACCACTGTTATTTTTTCTTGTTAGCATTTTGTTTGTTTTTATTATATCACAGGCTGTTCAAAATACAATATATTACTTTATATATAAGGGAAAAGTAACTCTTAATGCAGACAGAAATCCAATACTTTAGTGTGTGATGAATAATACTAAAAAAACAGTGCAGATAAGTTTAATGGGAAGTATCCTAGAAACGCTGTGACTATGTAAATGAACAAAAGCTCATTACTTGAGCACTCTTGATGCAATGTGTTGTTTGCTGAAACTAACCTAAATGGGATACCTTGAAGTATCTTTTTTTACAAAAATGTGTAAAAAAAGCCTTCCTGTGCCTTTATTTTGTGGTACATTGTTAATGAGGGGAGAGTAAACTCAGTGCTTCCGAAATAAATGTATTACTGCTCTTTTCCTGGCAGCCCCACCTAGATTTTCGCATGCATGGGTCAGGTAATGGTCAGGTAACTTGAGCTAAAATTAGTGAGAGTGAAAAGGATAATATTTTCATTTGCGAGGGATATGTTTGTCTATCACTGGTTCTGGAACATAAGTATTTAAATCATGTCGATATTTATGTATTGGTCTTGATTATTTTCTGTGAACAGAAACTGGATTATTGAAATGAATAAGAATTTCTGTTCGATTATGATGTCCTAATTGGTATAAATAGCCATCTAATTAAAACACTTTGCTAAAAGAGAGAAATATTCCATATCTAAATGTCAACGAAATATATCTCAGTCTTTTTCTTGGTTTTATATGAAAATGACTTACATAAATGAAAAAAAGTCAGACGTAATAAGGAAGAATTTTTTGTTGATGAAATACATGGAATTTGTTTTAGAACTTTTGACATATTTACATTCTTCAGAGATTGTTTTAAAAAACTAAGACAGCCTTATGAAATTCAACCTACTGGAAACAGCAAGCAACTTTACTTACAAGCAGCTTCACGTCTTTACCTGTCTCGCCTGTCTGTCTCTCAGTGCATTCACATCAATCAGAGTGTAGATATAAACTTTTAGTATCGGCGTCAATCGTAGTCTGTTCACTCATTCTCTTATAAAAGAATATGAACTTTCTAACAATGGTTTCCGATTGCTGTGGCTTAAAATAATCCTTCCGTTGTTATTGCTAATGACCTTTCTCAGTCTCGACACAGCTGGGGAGAGAGCTAACACCCTTGACTTTTTCATATTACTCACTCTTGGTAAATCTGATTACTGGCTCATAATCCCAGATCTTGTTCTCATGTGCAATCAACAAATAACTTTTGCTTCCCGGAAAGTCTATGATTTTCAACACACTTACTGGGATTCTCTTCACTTCTTTTGTTCTTCCAAATCTCGGAAATCTAGACCAATTATCCGTCGTTCAGTGTCTCTTTCATTACGGATTGGATTTTCGTTGTCTTGGATTTCTGAATACCTTCAACTTTAAAACTCAGGGGGGAAATTGGCAAAATGATTCAATGTCCAATGTACTAAAGCAATAAAACTAAAATGGCATTTCTTCCATACATGGAAGAAGAAAATGAAAATGCCACATCCAAGGCAGCATGTTCAAAAAACAATGATCAAGCTAAAATTCCTTTGTCCGGCTAAGGCCGGATTTAGACCTAATGGGTCCCTCGGCATAGGAATTAGATTGCATGATAAATGACAACAGGAACAAAAATAAATGACTATTTCTTCGAAACAATACAAGCTGGGAGGTTTCGAAGAAAACGTCTGATGTATAATTCTAATCAACTTTGACTAAAAATCATAAATTTGTAATACAGGTTATAGTATTGTATATTACTGTTCATCTATCAAGTTATGAAGTGTTGTGGTGCCTTTATGTCTTTGAATTATGCAAATAATTACTGTTTTCTTCTATTTTATACTACAGAATAGGATATTATTGTATTCACTGAAAAGTAACATCCAGGGCAAGGAATAATAAATTCTAGCTCTCATTGTCTCTGTTCACGATCAACAACAAATGAATCGTTCTCAATAAAAATGTATAGTAATATGCGAGAACAAGTCAGTAACATGATCTTGGCAAATGCGTATCTAGAATCCTCAGACCAGGACAGGAGTCAGAGACCCATAGTCTGTGAAGAGCCAGTTTCCTCAAACTTAGCTGGAAAACAGTGCTTCCGGAGCCGCAGTATAAATAGCGAATGGAAATACGAAACATTAAAATTTTCCTCTTCCATAATTCCAGTTGAATATACCCATAGACAAGAAAATCAAATACACATTAATTATAACAATAAGGATGATAATAAGAATAACAATAACAAACACACAAAAAAAAATGTGGACACTGTTTTTTTTCGACATCCAGTGGGCACACAACACATAGTTTTTCATAGCTCATGGTCAACAGCAGTTGTCATCTTTACCCCTCCCCCCTATAAATCCGGCTCTGTGTTCGACACATCCTAATCTTTCCTCTCACCTCTGAAAAATCCAAAAGAACAAATTCTATTACCTTCCTCTTCTAAGGTCTAATCTCTTTGCCTCAACTTTTGCCTCCAACTCATAGACTCTATAGATCCGCCCATCCACCTCGGCATGCTCTGCATCAAAAAGGCAGAACGCATTAACTCCAAAACCCATGTTTTGAGAAAATCGATGTTAAAGGTTTGGTTTGGTTTGTTATCGATAGACAAAACTGACCATACCTTTATTGACATTCAGACACCATGATGGTTGTATCGTCTTCGTCTTGAAATGACGATTCCACAGATACCAAATTCATAAAAATTGCATTTTTGGAGTTAATGCGTTCTGCCTTTTCACTGCAGTGCTGTCCTGCCTGCTATTCAAATTGTAGCATAGAGTGAATGTCCTACGTGAAAGGCATATTAAACGCAACTCCGGTCTACAGGTCGGTAGTGCCTTTTTACAAAATTTAAGCAAAGTGGAGGACAATTGCGAATAATTGTTAACAGTGATACTCTTGAAGCAAACTATTGCAAAAGGAAAGCTGCTGCAACATAAGAAGCCTACCGAGGGACTGTTTACCGGTTACTTTTGAGCTACTTCGGGTTTGTGAAACGAGACTGTTAAGAATATGTTTAACATGTTTAATTTCTCAAGAAGAAGAATAAACAAATGTGGCTACGGGGAGTTAGATAGAGAAGAGGAGGAGACTCACAGGGAGCAGAAGTTTAGAGACGTATGGTTACAGGTAAGAATTGTAAGCTAGCTCAAGTTTAAACTTCACTGTACTATGAATGTTTGTTCAATGATGCACTTTCATTATATTTTAGGCATCATTAATAAGAATCAGTCTTCAGTAAGACATAAGGGAAGTATATATCATCAAGGATACGCAAAACGGGCTCAGCTAAACTTAAGCTTATATGCTCTAGGATGCTGAATTCAAACCACGACTGGCTCTTGCCGAGTAATCCCCACAGAGCAAATTTTAAGCCTAATGATAACCGTTTTCGCTGCTGATTTATAGAAAATAGTCACTTCGTGCTAGGATACGTCCTAGTAATAAAATTGGATCAAAAACAGATGATCTAAGCTGAAGCGTCACATTTCCAGAGATCAAATCGACCAGAGCTTTCTGTGAACGCAACATTTCTGTGGGATTAAACGGCCACTTATCTGAGGTGCTCAAAGAGATTACATACAGATTCAGAACTTGTTAGGAACGTCAAATTACACAAAACAAAATATACATTGTAACAAATGCACTAGGAAAACGAGAAACGGATAACTTCTTCTGAAAAGTTGAGTTGAAGAACAACACGAGATTATTCTTGAGAGTCGGTTCTAAATGCAGTTAGAAAAGGCTTTGAGGAGAAA
>BOPN01000354.1:290631-295631 GCA_017312705.2 Penaeus japonicus
ATATTTTCTTCTCAGTCACAAGCCCATACACGTTAGGGAGTTCAGGTATAATGATATATCAGTTGGTATAGACAGTGAAATTATCTTACATCATTTCAAAAGTAATTTGAAGTGTTTTGTACCATACCCACTGTGTTCTTAGCTATATTTATAATCACATGATTGGCAATTCATGACAGATAATTCTAACACTGCCATAAAGAATCTTAAAAGGGCTAGTTAGTTACTTTTTTAGAGGCAGCAAATGGCACACGGCGTTCATTACGATTGTCTATTAACAATTATGCTAATTTGCACGGATATTGAAATGAACATTCCACGCGCGATATTCCCTGATGGTCAGGGATTGCAACACTGCACTGTTTCATGAATCCAAATCTTATGCACCGCTTCCGGTTAGAGTTTCCCTTTCCCGTTGCGAGGCATATTCAAACTGTCCTTACTTCCCAGACGTCTCAAGTTACTACTCTAAAACATTCTATATACCTCGTGCTCGGTTAGTAAGGAGCCCCTCCCTATGCTAAACATGCTGTGCCCGCCCACATATGCTGAGCTTCCTATGAGCCCAAAACTGTCCGCCCAGGCATGGTCCCTCGATGTCTTCTCGGCCATTCCGCTGGCCTCCTTATGGAAGCAGGGACTTGATAAGATACAAGGGCTTCGGAAGCGGACGAAGCACGCTCTTCCCTGACACAAACGAAGGCCAGCAGCATGATTGCAACTAGGATATTCAATTGTCAGGAAGCACTTCAAGAATAATGTCAATCAAGAATTAACGCGAGCATATATATCCTGGTGTCTGACCCGAGCCATTTCCTGGTGAGGTCAGCCAATCAGCGAATACTTCGTGAAAGTGGTGAGCGAGGGCGCTGCTTACAACTTAAGTGAACAACAAATAATAAACAACAACAACAACAACAACAACAATAATAATAAATACTAATAAAAAGAACAATAATATCTTCATAAAAGTGGTGACCAAGGTCGCTTGTTACAACTTAAGTGAACAACAAATAATAATAAACAATAATAATAATAGTAATAATAATAATAATAAATACTAATAAAAAGAACTATAATAGTAATATAATAATAATAATGAATAAATAATGGTTCACTGCTTTATTGATAATAGTAATGGTGATGGTGATCATGATAATGATGATTATGATAATGATGTTCATGATGATGATGTTTATGATAATGTTGACCATAATGATGATGGTCAGTGTGATGATGATCATGATACTGATGATGATGATAATGATAAGGATAATGATAATGATAAGGATAATGGTAATGATAATGATAATGATAATGATGATAATGTATTGGCAATTGTGATAGTAATGACATTGGTAAGGATAATAACAATGATAAGAATACTGATAATAATAATGATGATCGTGATAATGCCGAGGATGATGATAATGATAATTGTAAAAGCGGTGATGATAATAACGATAATAATGTTAATGATCAAACCAGTGATGATGATGACAATGATAATGATACTATGAATAATAATGATGATGATAATGATAATAGTAATAATGACAATGAGGGTGATGATTTTCAAAATAATGATGATAATAGTGATGGTAGTAATAATAATGATAATAATGATAATCATAACAGTAATGATAATGAAAATGATAATAAGAATAGTGATACTACTAATACTACTACTATTACTAATAATGATGACAATGATGATATTGATTATGATAATCACAACATTAATAAAATGATAGTAATATCTAGAGTAATAATCATATTAACAACAATAAGACACTATTACTGCAACAACGACTATTAATCATTGATATTATAGTAGATAGTGATATATTTACGATTATATTAATTAAAGGGGTGAAAGTGATAACAGTAATGATAGTGATAATGGTGATGATATATAGCAATAATGTTGATAATGATAGTAATAATGATAATGATGATAATGTTAATGATAATTACAAAAATAATGATGATAGTTAATAATAATGATATCAATAACCTTGACAAGTTAAATAATGTCAATGAAAAAGAATGAAAAAGACAGTGACTATGAAAGGGGCAATGACAACGATGATGATGATGATGATAATGATAATGATGATAGTAAAAGTAATAGTGAGGATAATAAGGAGCTATATATTAACAACAATAACAGTAATAATGATAATAGTAATACTAATACCATTAGTAATAGTACCAATAACAATAATGACAACCATGAAAATCATAATAATAATAACAATAACAGCGATGATAATAACAATAACGTTAACAACAACAACAACAATAATGATAATAATAACACAAACAGTAATAACACAGGAGACACAAGGAATGATCGATTGAAAGCATTTTTCGAGTATATTGAAATGTAACTAAAGAATCCAGTCCCTTCAGAAAGGATTAAGGAGCTTAGAGCCTTCCTCAAGGGCGGGCGTGCTGGATGAGAGCTTCTCCGCCCTTTAGAGAGAATAAGATTTTATTTATTTTTTAATTTATTTTTTTATTTATTTTTTATTTATTTATTTATTTATTTATTATTATTATTATTATTATTATTTTTTAAGGAATTGAGGTGCGTGGATCAGAATGCTTGGGATATAAAACGGTGAATCGTGTGGTGGTGATGTTTTGTTGGTGATGATGGTGGGTGTATGGGGTATTGGTTGTGATGAGGAGAACATAGATTATGCGATTAAGAAGTAATGAAGACTGGAGACAAAAGGATGGGAACGCGAGGAGATGAAAAGGGATGCGCCTACGAAGTGCTGACTCTGCGGTTACTTTTAATAGCACAGAAAGAACCAGGAAGAGTAATAGCACGCTCACTGACTCTCGCTTCTTCCATGTCACACACACACGCACGCACGCATGGACACACACACATACACACACACACGCACGCACGCATGGACACACACACACACACACACACGCACGCACGCATGGACACACACACACGCACGCATGGACACACACACACACACGCACGCACGCATGGACACACACACACACACACGCACACGCACGCACGCATGGACACACACACACACGCACGCACGCATGGACACACACACACACACACACACACGCACGCACGCACGCATGGACACACACACACACACACACATATACACACACACATACATCTATCTATCTATTTATCTATCTATCTATCTCTCTCTCTCTCTATATATATATATATCATGACAGCCTGCTTAACGAGTACGACTTTCCTTTCCTAAGAAGCCATGTCTACCTTCGAGTCCATATGAAAATAGGACTCGGTTCTTCAGGCTTTCTCTCTCTCTTACAAGGATTCCTTTGTAGTCGAAATCGCCCTTTTCTATGAGCCAGGAGTCATCGACAGGATATGGGAGCCTGAGCTTTCATCACTCTTATTAAAAAGGACTTCCCTCGCCTTCTGTTGCATAATAGAAAATGATTTTTTTTTATACAAAGTAAGTCTGAGAACAACAAACTGAATAATCTAATAGGTTGCTCAGTCGAAACTCGAGCTGACAAAGAGAGGAATAAACTGGGTAGCCTGCAACAGCTGGGTATTCTAATTGTGTTTCTCAGTCCACTGGAAAAGTTGTTATATAAGCGTACCTGTTGTAATTATCATCATCATCATTTTTTTTTAAACAGAAAGGACAGACTAAAATGTAGATGTAATTTAGTAAGACCGTTGAGTTTTGAAACACGGGATGAGTTACCATTGTAAGAATGACAAAACGTAAAAATAATTGTATGTAAATACAATAGCCTGAAATATAATTAGAAATATCATACTACATTGTGATGATATATCACATTGTAATATGTTCTCATATAAAAAGGAAAGTTTCGCAAAAAATGAAGTTTAAAGAATTAAATATATTTTACCTAATAACTGGAATAAAGAATAATGAATAAAGGTAAGTTAATTGGCAGTTCTCTTCTATATCTTATAATAAAACACAAATACCAGACCTACTTCAGCAGGAGAGATGCGACAGATATCCAGTGCCTCTGCTGAACTAAGATCAAAAGTGCAGGAGGTTGGGATATCATCATGAGCGTGTTCCTGATATGCTAATGATGCTCGTTGTCCCGTCCTTTGTTACATCGGGAGTAACATCTCGGAGAGCATGCTAATTTGGCAGAGCCGCAGGAAGGCACAGCCTGTAATACGCAGCGCGAATGTGCAGGTTCAGGACATTACCTGAGGATGATCTCTGATACAGACATCAACATTAATATTTTCTTACTTCGTCGAAGGATATTGCAGTCTGATCTTGCGATGTTAAAGACCGTGAATTAATGGTCGGTTATTACACTGTTCACTCGCCGAATAAACCCTTGAGTATATTGACAAAGTCAGACCCTATCTTGGGGTCTCACAAAGCTTAATGAAAAACACGCGCTCTCTCGGCGGAAATATTTCTATAGGCAGGTCGGTGCAACATGCAATATGGAATAAAGTAGAAGAAAAAAACGGCAAAGAAGAATATAAGTGAACACCGTGTCATGAGGTACGAAGAGGTAAATACTGATACACTTGACTTTGCAATCATGCTATTGCTATCATCAAATACATCAAAGATCACCCACACCTGTGCAGTTGGATACGGGATTTGATAAAAGACTAAGATAAAAAGAACTGTACACATATATGCAAGCCTTTGTGCACAGCAAAGCGTTCTCAGATATTACATAGAAACGGAAAGTATCTGGTGATTTGGTGGAAACACAAAGAAAATTAATGTGAAGTAAGACTTAGGGCGAATGTCCGGGTCGGATTAAGACCTTTATTGGCCCTAATAACTGAAAAGACTATGGTGTCCCCCTATATGATAATAGTATTAATATATCATTATTATGAATGAAGTGACATACATGTCTGAAACACCTTTACTTCTTAATGGCTTGTCATCCTAATTACTCATTGGGTAAATCTTTCAGAGATGATAACAACTTTTCCTGCAGTCCCCTCATGA
>BOPN01000354.1:303131-308131 GCA_017312705.2 Penaeus japonicus
TGTATATGCATACATACATGTATATATATATGTATATATATATATATATATATATATATATATATATATATATATATATATATATATATATATATATATATATATATATATATATGTATATGTGTGTGTGTGTGTGTGTGTGTGTGTGTGTGTGTGTGCGTGTGTATAAGTATATATGTATATATATATATACACACAAATATATATATATATATATATATATATATATATTCATATACGTATGTATGTATATATGCGAATGTGTGTTTGCGTGTTTGAGGTGTATCTTCGTGTGGATTTAATTCGTTAGGAAGGTGATGTAACTGTTACGGATTCTATATCCAAGGGTGTGTATTTATAGTCCCTCCCATGTACCAAAATGGAATTGTGTTTTTACCTTTGATGTAAAGGAATTCCAGCGAACTGAAAACGTTGAACAATCTATGACATCGACATTTTTTTTCATTTATTTTGTGCTAATGAAAAAATAAAAACAAGCACAGTAGAACCAATTAGTGATTCCAATACTACCGTGACTCCACGAGCTACGGTTTTTGTAAGCGTTGATGTTGTTTTTGCGTGTGCCAATCTATGTGTTTGTGTTTGTATATATATATATATATATATATATATATATATATATATATATATATTCATTCATTCATTCATTCATAGACGGATGCGTCGAGTACGACCCGCCGTGGCCCCCCGGGTGATAAGATCACGCCTTAGGAGGGTACTCAGCTCAGGACACCCGGACCGTTAACACGCTCCCATGGTGCTCCTGTCTGCCATGACCCGCCTTGACATTCTCGTGAAGTAGCCGCTGTGGTCTGAAAACTCTTCACTTGGTGCAAGGTCCACGTCTACGTCCCGGCTCCTGACACCTGTTCAGTGCCGGCATAGCATAGGCAATAGGAATTAACAAGTCAACCTCTATAAGTCGACTTTTATTAAGCATCAAGAGCGGAGTCACAACCGGCCTTGACATCAAGCTGAGCAGACAACCGAACGACCCGCTCAGCTCACAGATGAGTTGTCAAGCCCTCAAATAAGGCTACAATGGCAAGGGTCAGAATTAAAGACAAAAACCCTAACCCACCAGACAGGAGAGCAAAGCTATGGCAATGTTTCGGATTCGCCAAGGTTACAGTCCTCAAAGTAGACGACAGCAGAAATGCCTACTATGCCATTGCCAACGATGAAACAATTGAACAACTCATGACAAAACAATGCAAAGAGCTCTTCAAAAAGCATCAATTTGAAATCCAAGATCCACCAGAATATAACGCAATGAGGACCATAAACATCAGGAATATTGACCGACAGATTGTCGCTTATGATGTGGATGAATTGAAACAAAACATTGAGAGAGAAAATAGTTGGGCAAAAATAGAGGAAGTAATTAAAATACCGAGCGCACCAACAATTATCAAAGTACGATTGGAAACAAGTCAAATGGCTAAGAAAGCCCTGGAAAAAGGGATGCTGATATTACACCAGTCTATACCACCAAGATACATAGAGAAAGAAATCTTCATAAACATAGTCCCATGCTACAGGTGCTACAAATACGATCACGTAGCCAAAGATTGCACAAAACCAGCAGATTACAAAGCTTGCTCAGAATGCGCCTCGGAAACTCACACGTACCAAAACTGCAAAGAGATCACAAAAAAATGCCTTAATTGCAAAGATGACCACCGCACTTTGGCCGCAAAATGTCCAATCCCAAAAGAAATAATCAAAGAAAGAACGAAACAAGAGAGACAGACACTACGAAGTCAGGGAACAACCGCTCCCCTGTTACAACGAACATATTATGCAAGGGCAGTCGCAGCCAACTGCCCAGCAACTCAAACTAGCTCGGATACCATAGCTAAATCACTACCACCCAATGCAGCTGCCAGCATCATGAGTGCAATTATCTATGCAACTATCAAAGAAGCTATCGAGCCAGGCAGTTTTCAGAGGACGATAGATGAGATGTATGCACTGAATGATATACCGAAGGTCAAATACCCAAACAATATTGATGCCCATCAAATACTCGGCATATTGAAAAACACACATGGAAAAGAATCCGAAAAGGTATTACCCGAGCCAAATGAAAACACTGAAGACATGGAACACGAAACAAATAACAAAAGAAACAGAGAAACTTCGCCGACACAAGAAATGGCTGCGAAGAAAACGGCGAGCGAGGAAATAACGCTGCGAGGAGCAACTGAGAGAGATGAAGAATACAGACTTCCGGCGCCAGTCCAGCACCAAGAGCCAGTCCGACCGATGACGAACAAACCCAGACTAACGAAGATCCCGGAGATAAGACTAAGAGCAAAAGATGGAAACATCGGGATTCTCCCCAAGAATCCAACACACAAAGAAATTGAGCAACTGATCCAGGCCAAGCTAGTCAAGTATACCTATTATCATCTCGAAATACACGATGACAAATTCGTCGCAGATCTCATCCGGAATAAAGCGATTGATCATCTCAAACTGTTGCACTAGAGGTATGATAACATCCTTAATCAAGCCAGACACCACGGATGGACACAAGCACTGCGTATTCAATATAGGGAAATACAAGAAGAAATGATGGACACAAGCACTGCGTATTCAATATAGGGAAATACAAGAAGAAATGATGGACACAAGCACTGCGTATTCAATATAGGGAAATGCAAGAAGAAATGAACGAAAGCAAGACCCTCTACAACAATCACTGGAACAATATAGTCAAAGAAACCGAGCTAGAATATAATAACCCCCAAAAATTCTGGGGTAAAATCAGGAGACTAATGGGAAGCAAACACTCACAAATCCCATATATCCTGAATGAGAGAGACGAGAAAATATTCGGCAACAAGGAGAAAGAAGCGATTTTCAGAAACTTCTGGGAAAATATCTTCAGAATAAATCCTCAAGACAATCAGACATTTGACTTGCAGCACGAGATATTCGTACTGAACTTTCTCTCCCATAACCTACAAAGATTAACCCCATTCCCCGAAGCAGACATAAACAGACTGAACGCCGACAACAGTCTGACAAAACCCATATCATACAGGGATATCAAAACAATAATAAACAGCTTTAAAGACAAAGCACCTGGCGAAAGCGGAATACGCAAGACAATTGTGCAACAACTCCCAGACATCGCAGTAACCAAACTCTGCAACATTTTCAATCACTCCCTTTCAATGGGCTACTTTCCAACAAAATTAAAAAATGCAGTCATGGTCCCCATACCGAAAGCAAGCAAAGACCCAAGGAAGACAGAAAACTACCGACCAATCTCTTTACTCGAAATTCCAGGAAAAGTTTTCGAAAAAATCATCAATAACCGTCTCACAAGCTACATGGAAAGAAACAATGTTTTCAACAGCAACCAATATGGCCTCAGGAAAGGAAGAGGCACGCAACAAGCGATAGCCTACACATATGAAACAATTGCCCTGTCCCAGAGGAAGCGACAACCATGCAATGTTGTCTGCAGAGACATTGCAGAAGCATTCGACAAACTATGGAAACCAGGATTACAATACAAGTTACTGCAACTCAGCCTACCAGACGTCTTTGAGAAAATCCTCTGCAACTTTGTCGATGAAAGGACTGCAACCATAAGACTCGATAACGTCACCGGCCCTAAGTTTCCATTGCTCAGTGGAGTGCCACAAGGGTCATCCCTGAGTCCCACCCTTTTCATATTCTACACTGCTGACCTGGACAGACCGACGGACACCTGCATAGACGTAAGCTTCGCAGATGATATTACTCAAATAATTAAATACCCAATTAGATCCAAAGAAAGACTAACAACTCTAACTGGCTACGAAATCAACAGAATTAATGACTTTGAAAAGAGATGGAAAATCCAAACAAACAAAAACAAGTTCCAGCTTCTCTCAATATCAGCAACCAAGCCAAGAGAAGTAATAGTAAATCAAGAATCAATACGTTTCACTAATAAGGCAACAATTCTTGGGATGGAATTTGGCACTCGCGGAGTGTCATCGCACCTGAAAAGAAGATTGGCGATGGCAAAAAAACAATACACAAAACTGAAACGGTTCAAAGCAATGCGCACACAGACGCAACTACGCTTTTACAAGACATTGATCCGCCCAATCATGGAGTACCCAGTCATCCCACTGTGCATCTCAGCCAAAACAAACATCACAAAGATGCAGCAATTTCAAAACAGAGTACTCCGGAATGCAAGCAGAAGGAACGAAGAGGACAATCAACTAACAATATTAGAGCTCCACAACAAATACAAAATAGATGCCATCAACACAAGGCTGTATGCACTCGCAGATAAAGTCTGGGGAAAGCTAGCAATGACTAACGAAGAACTAGTCCGAACATCAGAAGAAGAAAAGCACACGAATCCTCACGAAAAAGATCACTCTTGGTGGAAGAGAATTGCACCATATCTTGATAACGGACCAGCAAATCCAGACTTTGCAGCAGCAAATCTATAATGACTAAGGAAAACATACCACAATTATGCTAACAGTCGATAAATTGTTAAAAAAAAAAATAAATAAATAAAAAAAAAAAAAATAAATAAACAAATAGATAAGATAAAATAGAATAAAATAAAAGCAGCAAGTGGGTTTGCCCCACCCCTTTTATATCTACTACTGCTTCATTTTCATTCTCTCTCTTCAGACGCTTTAGCTAGCTTCCTTCCACGAACCTCCAACCTTTCCTATCCTGCTATAAAAAAAAAAAAAAAAAAGGAGGGTAGACAGGGACGTCTTCTTACGGAGAAAAGAACTAAGTAGGATTCCCAAGTGTCCTTTCTTAGCTCGCAGTCTCCAGCTAAATATATATATATATATATATATATATATATATATATATATATATATATATATATATATATACACACAATTGTATGTATATATTTGTCCATATATAAATATGCACACACACACACATATATTCACATATATATTTAAACACATACATGTACACATATGTATGTG
>BOPN01000354.1:315631-330631 GCA_017312705.2 Penaeus japonicus
ATATTGACCATAACTGAAACCTCCATGCGGTGACTCCTATTTCCACATGAAGGTTTCAGGTTGGCTTGATAATGCCCCCGAGGCTCCTTAGGATGGCAAGGAATTTGGGAGCAACTGCGAATTTAGACCGAGCCGCCCACCGGAGTTTCATCTAACAGTATCAAAGCCTACGTGAGGTCGGCCGAATGCAGTGTGCAAACAACGATTGTGCTCGTGGCATCTCGCGAACTTTGCGGGAAGCCATCGCATCACAGGTACTCTTTTGTTTCCGAAATCCGCACTGTTGCCCGGGAGCGACCGCGGGAGTTGGCAGTTGCAAGGCTACCGCTCTAACGTCGTCTCAAATTCGTAAACACATATGTATAGATAAATAAATGAATATATATGTACATACATACACACACACACACGCACATACACGAACACACACGCACATACTCGAACACACACACACGCACATACACGAACACACACACGCACATACACGAACACACACACACATACACGAACACACACACACACACTCAAAGGAGTACACGTAATAATGGCAATAAAATTATTAGTAATTATGATAAATATGATTTTATGAAAACATCGGATGGGGGTGTGTTTGTTCCCTGCAATATTTAAGGATTTATGCAACAAACAAGCGAGAGCGCGGTAGCCGAGTGGCTGGTAGAGCATCGGACTCAACATTGCTTGTAATTCGAGTTCATGGGTTCGGCTGGTGCGTAATTCCCTGGGCAAGGAATTTCATCTCAGTTGCCTGCAAGCGTATTGACAAATTACAGAAAAAGAAAAAAAAAAAATAATGATAATAAGATAACATGGAGAAAACATCGGAACTTTTGCAGTTGTTAATGATAACAAAAGATATTGATCTCCATGTTACTGAAAACAGAGAAAAGTAATGATAACTTGAAATTTGAAGCATAATTCAACATTTGAAATATAAAGTGGAAATAGGACAACGATATATATGAAAAATGCTGATAAGGGAAATTGATGGAAAGAAAGCATGTGAAATAATGCAAAACTGAAAATAGGATGCCGCAATATTCAATAGTTACAAAAGAACATTCACTTACATCACTCGATAAAGAAATAAAATGCAAAATATGAAACAAATAGTAAAAATAAGCTATTAATAAATGGGCATAAAAAACAACAACAATAACACAAAATAATGGAAAGAAATTAGTAATATATGTGAAATGATAACTAGACAAAGTTGAAAAATAAAAGTAAAAAAGGAAAAGAGAATACGAATCAAATAACGGTGGAATGAGACATGTGCAACAAAATTTTCATTTTTGTACACACACACACACACACTATATGCTATGGGTATCAGTATATCATTAAAAAAAGAGAAGTCTGCATCTTTATATCTTCCATCGTACCCCAGTATTTCTCTGTATCAGCACCTATTTCATGATATCTCATAATCTCTCTCTCTCTCTAACATCGTATTAAGATTAGTATTTTTTTATATAATCAAAGAAAATGTATATTTTTCACCCAGCCCACTGCCGAGAGCTCTTCCTCGAACACCACTCTTTACACGCTATGTCCGATTACGATAACGAGATATAACTTTTATTTTTTTGCTAGCTTTGATTTGTAACTTAGTTGTATAAATAGTTATCAAAGGCATATTAGATGCCCAGCTGTAAATCATAATAAATTTTTATCGAACATTAGCATGATCAAAGGAGCGGACTGAGACACCAGCAGTTTGAATGGGAAAATTTACACATATTTTCTTTAAAATGTTATTTTTTCTTTTTGGGTTGTACTCATGAATTGCTTATTTGTTCTCTATATTCATAAGAGTTTAGAAATATATTTAATAAATAATTACTGAAAGATATAACTGCAATAGTCACAGGATGAATCACGGGCAAGTAAAAGCAGTAATGAGTTGCATTAATATCAGATCCAACGCGTTGAGGGTTTTGGATCTTACAAAAGACGGTTATATACTCAGTTCACGAGGGAGATTCTTACGAAGACCGAATGAACAACCAATTCAAAGAGTTAATAAAGGAATCTGTACTTGAAAAGGCGTAAAGACTAAAAACAAAAGTTCAGTAAGCTTTTGGTAGAAACAGAGTAGGGACATGAAAATAACATCAGAGACAAAATAGCATTAGCCAAGTTAACAAAGACTAACAAGAAGAAAGTTTAAAGTACAAAAAAAGTGAAGTATTGATTTCAGCCACCAGCGTCAAGACAACAAAGATGAGGTTCGGAATAGAGAAAAATAAAGTTAAACATTTGCCTTAGAGGTAATATGCAATAAAACTGAAATGGCTAAAGTAATAGAAGGCTTCTAAAGCGTCTTATACCACTCAAACGATCAACCACGAAGGGAGGCAAACACAATAATTGGAGACGTCCCAAACATTTCAGTAGAGGATATAAAAAAGGCACTAAAAAGCATAAAAAGAGGAAAAACAACCAAGAGAAGATGGCACTATTGTAGAGGAATGGAAAGACTCATGTTAGGAGTTAGCAGAAGAGACAGAAAAAGAACATCATGGATTAGGAAACAGCCAAATGTAAATATACTTAAGAGCATTAAAAAAAGAAAAAGTGGCAGTGGGTAGGTCTTGTGTGTCGGAGACAGGACAACAGGTAGACAAAGAAAATAACAGAAGGGGAAATAGAAAACACAAAGAGACCATGGGAGAGACCTATGACAAGATGGTGTGTGTATATACACCCACACCTATACCCTCCCCACACACACACACGCTCAAGCATATATATATATATATATATATATATATATATATATATATATATATATATATATATATATATATATATATATATATATATATATATATATATATATAATATATCTGTATGTATGTATATATATGTATGTGTGTGTGTGTATGTATGTATATATATATATGTATGTGTGTGTATATATGTATATATATATATATATATATATATATATATATATATATATATATATATATATATGTATATATGTATGTATATGTATATATGTATATATGTATATGTATATGTATATGTATATGTCTATGTCTATGTCTATGTCTATGTCTATGTCTATGTCTATGTCTATGTCTATGTCTATGTCTATGTATATGTATATGTATATGTATATGTATATATATATATATATATATATATATATATATATATATATATATGAAAGAATTGAACCAACACAAAAAAACATACAATACAAATGCAAAAATGTGAAAAAGAAATATCAGATTTGCTGAACTTTTATAAAATTATCAGCAAATGTCATACACATTACATTCAAGCGATCAGCTTATTTTTCAAAAGTTACATAATGAGAAATCATCGACAATAAATAAAAAATAAAAACAAACGAAGAAAAGAGAGAAAAAAAAATAAAATGAAGAAAGACACAATTGCAATCCTAAATAAAATATAACCAGAACCGTACGGATGAAATTCGACCAAACACCACCCGATTAATTGGCTGGACAAGTTCACCGCTCGGCCTGTCCCGAATACGCCCACAACAAAAAACAATAAACCAGAAATACGAGTCGGGAAAGTCTTCCTTTTATTGGGGTTACGTTTAAAAAAAGTATATATATATATAAATAAAAACATAGGAATAAACACGCACACAAACATAGAGATACAGATACAGACTGACGCAGCTTTCCTTGTATTGGGACTACACTGTAGACATACAGATAGTCTTCCTAGTATAAGGGGTACACTATAGATATATACATAGAGATGTAGTGTATCTTGTATTGGGGCTGCATCATAGATTCATACATACAGATACAGTTTTCCTTGTATCAGGGCTACACTATAGATACAAATATACTAATACAATATACCTTGTAGTGGGGCTCAACTGTAGACACATACATACAGAGATAGACTTCTTTGTATTAGGGCTACATTATTGACACGGACATATAGATACAGGATTCCTTTTACCAGTAATTACATCCACAGCAATAAACACATAAACACATACAGATACAAACATAGGAACTTACGTGAACAATTAATTATATATCTTCCTTATTGGAACTATTCCTTTTCATCACACCATTTCGACATGTAACGCAAACACTAACTCAAGACTTGGGACGATTTGTACCAGCCTGGTATTCTGGCAAGGAAATGTTATAAAATCTAGAGACAATTCAATTCATCTTTGCCATGTCTTCCATGAACTGATAAGATTAGTTGTTCATGGATGATCTCTGTTAACATCAAGAGCTCGTCCGTTATAACCGTTATAGTTTTATTGATATTAATTAACTCCTTGCTACCTACCCTTGGTTGTGTGTTACTTAGAGCTTGAGTAAAAGCAGAGAACTTATTTTGAGTTCTCATGCAGGCTCTTTTTAACTTTGGACATTGTAGAATTTAAATAAACTAAAATGCACTTTATAAATATTATTAACTGAATTAAATGTTCTTAATAATGTCTTTTCAACATGAGTACTGTACCCATTCCTTTTGTTTTCCGTTATTAATCTGCACCAAAGGCACCAGCCAGTGGTATTAAGTGCGTTGCTGTTTTGTGAGCATTGCATCACATGCAACAAATCCCTTTCGAAGGACGAACGCCGCCGTATTTTACTGACAGATAATCCTTAGCCTATAATCACTGTGCAATATATAAATCCATCAAAGGCTGATGAACATTTTGTCTGTCAGATGATCACAATGATTCTGTGCGATATTTTGCACTTCAGTGTACCAGTGATATGCACCTGATATTTCACCCTTAATGATTTAGGGTTTATTATTAAAAACAAACAAACAAACAAACAAACAAAAAAAACAAAAAACTAATATATATATATATATATATATGTGTAGATTATTTTTTTCTACCTGAATTAGTTACGGAATTTCATTTTTTACGATGAAATAATATTTGTATTGAAATCATAACGACTGTGATAATGTTTTGATTTTTTGTGACAACACATTCAAGCATTAACAAAAATGTAACATTATGATCGTTTAAGGTCATGATGAATTTTGAAAGAATAAAAATAATTCAACAATATAATAAATTTCATGGTGATTGTGTACGAAATGCCAGCAACTAATGGATATTTATCATGATATATATTGTTATGACATCATTCAATAATGCTCAAGCTATTCACTCATATGGTTTGGTAAGTCATATTGAATGCATTATTGAATTAGGACAGATAGCTACGAAATATTTTGAAACAATAAAAGAAAAGCTCTACATTGTTATGCTCTATGGTGAATCTTCTAAATTTGCGGAAGAATTAAACATCAAGCTCAAACTAAAGTAGGTTCTTTGGAGGTGTAAATACAGCAAAATAAAGCAAGACATTCTGGTCTCCTCATGGCCTGGAAAACTCGCTCCTCTCGGCTCTGAGGTTGTTGCCAGATGTACGAGGTGCATACATAATGTGTCGTACAACAGATATACTATTATCGTACATAAAGAATACATGCTACATATTGTACATAGGATGAAACGTTACTTTGTGCAGTGAATAGCTAATCGTTCAGTATCAGCTAATCGTCCCTGTGGATTATATGAACAATATCCACACTTGCAGGGAGGGGAGGGGGGGGGGGGGGCTGAAGTGGGCAACACCTCGAAGTGTGCAATCGTGTGTGCGTACGTGCGCGTGGCAGCTAGTGGGCAGAGTGAGACACAGTCGTCTGAACTCAGCTTCCTGTGTCAAGTGCGGCTCAGCTTGACAGCAGCTCACTCTGTCAGTACTCACAATATCGTTCACGGAGAAACTCCAAGAGGCTATTCGCCATCTAAGAGTGTTGTATGACCCTAGTCATCCTGATTATATGAGAGGAGCGTATAAGGACGAGATATGGGCTCACATTGCATGCATTCTACAAGTAAAAGATGGTGAGTATAGGCTATTACTATTTGCAAATATCTCTTAGAGATTAGGCTTTCTGCTGATAGGCTATTGTTGCATGGAAACCGCAAATATAACTTACAGGTCAGATTTTCCGTTGATGATGTGTGCCATTGCATCATGTATGGGGAGAGAGAGAGAGAGAGAGAGATAGAGAGAGAGAGAGAGAACAGTTGACTGGCAGTTATGATGAAAATAAATCTTGATCTGATGCATATTGTATTAGACAAAAAAACATTATCCTGCCTACTGTCCGTGTCCTCACTATTTGTTTGTGCACGTCATTATCACTACCCTTTTCCACTTATTCCTTCCTCTCCTCTTTTAATATTTTCCTCGACGAACACTCTGTTTACAATGTCAGACTACCTTTAACTGAATTGAAATACAGTATCAACTGCTCTCTCACTTGAAATGCAGAGACAGTACATGTAGATGCATTTCTGTTTAAGGCTATTGGACAGTGTCTCGAGTTCCTCCTGTATATGTTCCCAAGTAATTGAGAAAAACACAAGCCGCCTTTACCACGTTATCAACTGTATTTACCTTTACAGTAAATAGCCGCATGAATACCCTGAATCGAGAAGGCAATATACCAAAAGCACACTCAACTGGTTGCTTTGCTTGTGACAGTTTGTGATTAAATACTTTATTCTCAAAATTATCCTTTGTCTTTGATTTAGGATATGGACGCAAGTAGCCAGATATCTTAGAAGATATTAAGGTCGACTATAATTTCATACTGGTCTTTCTCTCTCTCTCTCTTGCTGTAGTGCTATTTGCGTGTTCTATTTTGTTGCAGGGGCTGCTGCAATGGAGGCATGGCGGAAACTATGGAACTGTCATCGTGATGCCCTAAGGAGGCAAAATAAATTAAAGGGTAGATCACGTGCTAGTGTGATTAAGCAATGAAAATTACTTTACTGCAGTGTCTGTCTTATGACGTTGGCGATCATGGCCCGCCATTCTTTCCGGTCTTCCATCATTCTGAGAACATCCACAACTCTCTATCCTCTTCCTATTCGTTCTACCAAGCATTCTATGAACTTCTTTCTTTGTCTTCCTCTTGCTCTCTTTCCTTCGATCTTTCCCGTCATACAATCATATTCCATTTTTTTGCACGCATCACGTGTCCAATAAATTGCATCTGTCTTTTCGTTATTTCACTTATAATTTCTCATCTCACTCCTGCTCTTCTCATGACTTCCTCATTTGATACTCTCTCAGTCCACGGAATTCTCATCATTCTTCTAAGGCACCACATTTCAAAGGCTTCTAGTTTCTTCTCTATATTTTTCTTCATAGTCCAAGTTTCACAACCATACAACAAAGTAGACCAAACAAAGCATTTTACTAATCTAGCTCTAATATTTATTCCTATTCCTATGTTTGTCACCACTTTTTTTCAAATTTCCAAAGGCATATCTTACTATGCCAATTCTCTTCTTTATTTCTTGATCACATACACCATCTTCTGTTACTAGACTTCCGAGGTATTGGAATTTATTTACTTGTTTTATTTCCTTCCCATCTATGCTAATTTGTACACTCAATTGTTCCTTTCTTTTTGTAATGCCCATTACCTCTTTTTTATTAAATTTGATTTTTAGACCTCTATTGTTGCATGCAGTGCTTAATCCTTCCATCAGACTTTGTAGTTTTTCCTCAGAGTCAGCAATTAATACTGTATCGTCTGCATATTGTATATTATTTACATTCATTCCCCCTATTTTAATTCCATCCATTTCTTCGATGTCGTGCATGCACTTTTGTCAATAGAGTGAAAAGAGATCTGGGGAGAGAACGCACCCCTGTCTCACTCCTCTCTTTATGTTATCCATTCAGTCGTTTCATTTCCAATTTCCACATTCGCTTTTTGGTCCCAATATAAATTAGCTATTAATCTTACATCCTTTTTATCCACCCCTATGTTTTCAAGCATAATGATAATTTCTTCATGTCTTACCGTGTCAAAAGCTTTTTCAAAATCAATGAAACCTATGTACAAGTCTTTTTGCATTTCTATTACTGTTCTTAGTAAAAATATAGCATTTGTAGTTCCTTTCCCTTTTCTGAATCCACATTGCTCTTCTGGTATGTGTTCATTAATTTTATTTCTAATTCTGTTTAAAATGACCCTTAATATTATTTTTGACAAGCGATACATTATGCTGATGGTTCTGTGCTGAGCATTCATGGCACCTGGTTTTAGTTGTAGTTATGAAGGTGGATTCTCTCATACATTCGAATATGTATCCAGAATTGTAAATTCTATTTGTCAATTTCGTTATTTTATCTATTGCACCATCACCTGCTGCTTTGATCAGTTCTATGGCTATTTCATCTTTCCCTGTCGCTTTTCTGTTCTTCATACTTTTCATTGCATGCAGTATTTCTTCTCTCATTATTTCAGGACCTTCCAACTCGCCCTCATATTCGGAAGCGATTCTCTTTCATGTCATACAATTCGCCAACATACTCCACCCATCTTGCAAGTACATCCTTAGAATCCATTAAAACCTTTCCCTCTTTGTCCTTAATTGTTGAGCTTCTTGTCATTCTTCTTTTTCCCGATATCTGTCTTACTCTCTCATACATTTGTCTAGGATTTACTTTTTCCAGTTGCTCAATTTCCTCACATAATTGCTGTATCCATTCCTCCTTTCTCTCTTGATCTATTCTCTTATAGATTTCTGCATTTCCTTTCATCTTTCTCCTCTCGTCCATTAAATCTAAAATTTCTTCAGTCATCCATTTCTGTCTACCTCTTCTCTGTTCATTCGGGCAAACTTCTTTGGCCTTCTCTACCAGGGTATTTTGTATTGTTTTCCATTTTTTTTTCTATCATTTCATTTTCATTTGCATCACTCTCTTCCTCTTGTTCTGTATCTAATATCTCAAATCTGTTTCAAACTTGTAATGTGTATCTCTCTTTGAATTCACTGTTGCTTAGCACCTGAAGAGCTTTCTTTGGTTGTTTCCTTCTCTTTTTTTATGTTTTTAAGCCTTAATTTCATTGTAGCGATAACAGGGACATGATCGCATCCATGACCACCATCTGCCCCAGGGTATGTTTTACATCTGATTATTGAGTTTCGAAAGCGTTTATTTATGGTTATGTAGTATATTCGATTTTTAATCCTTCCGCCCGGGCTTCTCCATGTTAGTGTAATCACATGTAAGTGCATAGACTTGTATTAAATTGACATCTATCTGTTTTCCTGTCAGTTTTACTAGTATTATTCTATCAGATATCGCCCAATAGCCTGCTATACTTTTCGCTGCATTGGCTGTCATCGCTGACACTCTCTGGTGTGTTTCACCACCACTGTAAATAAAAGTAATGTCCTTATCTGAGATCATTTCCTGTGCCCCTCCCATCTTACTTCACTAAGCCCATGATGTCAACTTTTAATCTGCAAATTCTTGTTTAATGTTTCATGTTTTCAGGTTGATATAAAGTGTTTATGTTCCATGTACCTATTTTTATATAATCCTTACAATACATCTTCATTCTTTCATCCTCCTCCAATCTTTGCACAGTCACATAATGGCGATCAGACGCTACCTGTTGCGCATAGACATTCCGACCGGACGTGGTTCCATTCACAACTGATATGTTCCCATTTACGTCGTTGTCTACATTCACTCTTTGGCTTGCCATGACTATACCAGGAGTAGCCACATGATGAGGTCCCTCGTTCTCTTTCACTGGATTTTTAGGGTTTCTCTCCTCTACCACAGCTTCTCTTGAAATAGAGTCCTTGTTCGTGTGAACACACTAGCCGTTGGCCTGCTTGAGGCTCATCCGCCTTGGCCGGTGACTGTCTGTGAGGCAGTTCCTACGTCCAATGGTAGTTTACCACCATCCCCTCATGGTTTGGCCCGCCAGCTGAGACGGTTAATGGGGTATGCCGCTTGGAGCCACATATGAGAGTTGAGGTGTGGATGAGAACCAGAGGGAATGTCCACCCTCTTTGCGGGCGCAGCTGACATGTCCTCAGAGATGCTACCTCTATCCACAAACCCCCCTATACCCCGCAATGAAAATCCCAGCAACAAATTGAATTTTTGGTACCATTCAAGACCAACAGAGAGACAAGCTCAAATATCACTGGGACTGACAACAACACTCAGCGGACAGATGAAGGTGATATCAGTTCTGACGAAAAAAGGAGTACAAAACCCATCACTGTTTCACATGAAAATTTGCCCCCCAACGACGTTCATGATGATGCTGATGATCATGATGATGATAGTGTGATGTTGTGAAAACTTCAGCTCATTCAAGAGAAATAAAAAGGATGGTTTTAGACACTCGAAAAAGAAAGGAGATATTACTACTCACTTAAAACAATCCATCGCAAATCATGAAGAAAGGGCCAGACGGAGAGCACCAGATAGGAAATTGTTTGGGGACAAACTAGGACAGGAGGAAAGAGATTCCCGTATAACAGTGTTTCATGACCTGTACGGCTAAAATGCCACCAGCATCACAGCAAATGATCAAGCGGAAAGAATTTTGTATAGTTTCGGACGCTGAAGAGCATTTGTTATTAGGTATGTCTCCTTATCCCTAGATTCACTCCAGTCACTCCTCGTGTATGTCCTACACCTACTGATAATACGTCATAATCTCACCCAGTATGTTCACAACAGGATTTTTGTCTCAGTCCCTATATTTCCCAGAGAGAGGTTTGAAGAAGAATAAACATAGCCAGTTTTTCTCTACTCCCGACTGGTTTCTTGACCTCCACACTGACCTCTTTCCTATACAAACGTCATATAATAGCACTGTATTTTCGAACTCGTTTTCTGAGTCGGACTCCGAACTAAGGTTTTCAAAGCAATCCTTAGCGACAGCCATGATGAACACTACCGCACAGGACAACAGCCTGCTTCTTAACGTGCGCACCTCACCGATGTTGCCTTTTCCTGTTCTGCCCGCCCTGCCCTGTGTCTACCCTGCTTTGCTCTGCCCTTTGTCTCATTGTGCGCTCTGCCTAACACTATGCACACTATCACACTTCCTCGTCGAGTCGGAGCTGAGGGTGGCCATGAAGGAGAGAAACGTCGGTGAATCGTCCTTTCTTCGCTGTACACTCTCCTTTTCGTCACCGCGCCTGTTATGCTCTATGGTGAATCCTCTAAACTTACGGGAGAATTAAACACCGAGCTAAAACTAAAGTAGGTTCTTTGGAGGTGTTTATACAGCAAAATAAAGCAGGACATTCTGGGTCTCCTCGTGGCCTGGCAAGCTCGCTCTTCTTGTTTCTAAGATTGTTGCCAGATGTACGAGGTGCATACATAATGTGTCGTACAACAGAAATACTATTCTCGTACATAAAGAACACGTGCTGTATATTGTACATAGAACGGAACGAAAATATAGCAGACATTGTAAATAATAATACATTTGCTTTCATGTAACATGTAGTAACTTTGGAAATGATATCACTGCAGTTAAGTAAATCATAATACAACTAATTTCACAATATTAGACATTTTTTGTTGCCTCATTGGTTTAAAGTATCGCAGAGACTATTTCGTTTATCACACTATAGCACTATAATATCCCACGGATAAAGCACCCTGCAATATATCAGAGTGTACTCCAGTATCAGTATAGGAAAAAAAGTCACAGTAAACAGCATGAGGCAATCAAACGCGCTCTTACATTATTAGACCAGCAGAAAAAAAATCGCTCTCCGCCTTGCATAAGAACGCAACCTTTACATTCCATCCTCTTCTGCATGAATTGCACATTATTATTCCAGATAGACCCACTTGGGTAGCCTTTAGCTTCGCGTTTATCCTTTTAAGGTCGGTATCTATAAAAAAAAACTCAGAATCGTTTGAAACTCCAAACCTTCTAGAACATCCTGACATCACTCACAACTTATTGGAATTCTCTTCAGACAGTCTGTTTGTCACAGAATTGCACTAAGTGCAGTGTTACCGCGCGGTTTACACAACACAGTTGCCAGAGCCAGTGACTGAAGAAAACTAGTCAATTTTAGGAGTGACTTAACTAGATAGGGAATAATAAAAGAGGAAACATGAAATGCAATACAAACACTTATTTGTAACAATTTTTCTTTCACAAAAGAAATTTCCAAATTTATCTACCAGCATGTATTTCTACTCGTTGGAATTAATAAATCTAACCAACTCTTTAGTTGGTTCAAAGCTCACACATCCTCCAGCTTTCTCAACCATTTCTGCCGTAATGATGAGAGATGTCAGTGTATTAGTAGAGAGGTGGTTCCTTTGCTTATTTTTCAGCAAGTTAACTTTAGAGAATAATCTCTCTACATCTACATTGGATGTTGGTAAAGAAAGAATCTGAAGAGCGAAGGTTGGTAATTCTTCGAAGAAAGGGTTATCAAATTCGTCCTTCATATCTAATAGTTCCTTGTAAAAACATTCAATATCCTTTTGCTCTTTTATATGCAGAGGGAATGGTATATTATCGATGTTTCTCCATTCTTCATCTAACCGTTGTCGGCTTCTGGGTATAATTCTAGGAAAAGCCTTCGGAAGAGGCAACATAGATGGCATTTTCACCCTTGACTCCGATTTCATAAAACTGTCAAATGAAAAGATAGAGAGCATTTGTATTGCCTTATTCTAGAGGAGAAATCTCCTTTTCATTTCTTTGTAAGAGGTAATGAGAAAGTTCCTGCATGTACTCCTCACATCCATTATCATGCCCTTTCGGTTACTAAGGTCACAGTCTCGAGAAGTTCATTAACCTCCATGCCAAGATAAACTTTTTGAACTGGGAGAAAATTTGCTTTATGCTCGGGATCTATATCTGCAAGATTATCAGATCTTAAGACCTCATCTCTCCGCATGTAACTCCATAGGATGTCTCGATAGAGGCGGCTGCATTTTTCATGGAGTACGTGAATTGTCGGACCCCTTTGTTGGAAAAAGAGGTTCAAGTCGTTCAACTTCGGTAAAATGTAATCTAGGAACTTGTAATAAATTTGAATAGATGGATCATTCAAACTCTCAGATATTGTATTAGTGGTATGCAATTCTTCATCGAAAGAAAGATTTGTGAAATATAATTTCAAGGGTGCCCACTGCTCTAATACCCTTGCAACAGCTGCATGATATGAAAGCCAATGTGTTTGACTGACATGAAGAATTTTATGTGATTTTAGATTACAAAACTGCTGGAATTCTTGAAAGGCATGCATTCTCTTGGCACTGTGTGAAAAATGATTGTATATGTTTCTAATAAGATTTTCGCATTTGTGCAGAAGAGCTTTAGCTGTTTGTGATAAGCAGAGGTGAATAGAGTGACACAAGCATTTTAATATAGTTATTCCAGGCATTTCTGATGTTAAGCGACTTGTAACCGAGTTATGAATGCCTGTGATATTACTGGCACCATCAGAAGCAAACCCAATGAAGTTTTCTTTAGGGATGCTTTTTTCCTCTAAATAATTCATTATTATTTTGAATAAATTTTCTACAGTTGCGCCTGACGTACAATCATTTTCATAAATGTTAGCCAGATTCAGCAAATAATTTTTTAATATCGATTTTCTCAGAATCATATAGTCTAGCAATAATGCCACAGCTTTTGTTGGTACTTATATCTGTGGTTTCATCAATCATTAGTGAGAACCCCTTTTTTCTGAATAATTCATTAACATGATCCTTTTGATGTTTTCCTATTTTCTCAATGACATTCTTAATTTCGTTCTTTTTAATGTGCATTTCTGTATGGTTTGAGAGTCAGGAAAAAGATCTTTTATTAAATCCATCAAATGGTCTGCAACACTGAAGGAAATGTTGTGTTGGGCGAAAAATGCAGCTAGCTTGATCTCCGCCCTGGTGACTTGTTCGCCATCCTCAAGTGAAGCGTCTGGGTCTTGTTCCCTGGGCAGGGTGGGTCGGCAAGTGGCAGCATGGATCTTGGAAGATCTGTGTCTCTTGATACAGTTGAGGCTGGCGAGGAAAGCAGAGTTGCACAGCCGACACTTAGCTCTGCAGGGGTCGTCTTCATCAGCCTCCAGCCAATCCTTAAAGTCTTCGTTGTCGAGCCAAGCAGACCTGAACTTTCTCTTTGGGGCCATCTAATTGGAAAGAATCATAAGTTGGCAGAACATTCAATAACAGTTATGGCAATAATTGTGCAACTTTTCAATTTCCAACACTCTTTTTCTTACTCTAAGTCAGTACTTACTTTCACAAGACATTTTGATGAACTTAATAGATCTGCGCGAACTGACGTGGTTATTCAATGTAGGCTATTATAAAATTAATTTTATGCAAGTTACATGCAAATATTATAAGAATACTACAATTTATAAGATACATGTACCATATATGAATATTGTTTTAACAGTGCTCTTAAATAGAAAGGTATATTTAATCCGCATATCTCTCTTTGATAATGTAAGTGAAGTGTAAACTTTTTGTTCACACACCCGTAAAGTGCGAACTCGCAGTTGCCACTACGAACTTCCCGCACTTTGTTTGTTCACGTAGCAGACGAAAATTGTACACAACGGTAACACTGGCTAAGTGGCGAAGAAGTTAAGACAGCTGTCGAGTTCTTCTAAGGGTTGTTAGGAGTTCCGAAGTGCTTAAAATAGCCAACAATCAAAGCTTTCGGTTCGTTAGTTCAAATATTTGCCTGTTTGAAAGTATTTTTCAGTGGGATATGATAATGTATCCGTTCAGAGATATACAGTAAGTTGACTATATAGCAGTACTTCTATTGAACAATTTTGGGAGAGTCGTTCTGAAAAATCCAATATTCGATATCAAATACAATTATATGTGACGCTGTACGAAATAATAATAACAAATATTAATTAATAGTCCTAAATAATAGGATAATTAGTTTACCACAAAAAGAAAATTGAATAGCTTTCCTTTATATACCAAGCTTACCTTCTTGCATATCTCAAAAACTTTCCCCCGTGGTGCTCCTCTTCCATTTAATTAATATAATTTTTGTTCTGTCACGTAAAAGAGAACAACCCGCAACTTCTGCTTCCCCTTCACTCCGCACCTTCTTGTACTCCAGACCATACCTGCAGCTTTCTCGGAC
>BOPN01000354.1:362282-364782 GCA_017312705.2 Penaeus japonicus
GTGTATATATATATATATATATATATATATATATATATATATATATATATATATTATATATATGTATGTATGTATGTATATATACATATAGATATGATGTTGAAGGTCAAAAGAAGTAAAACAGACAGAGCTAACCTATGAAACCTGCGCAAATATTTAAGAACTGAATTACCGATTACCTTAAGGATAGAACGGCAATCCTTAAGAGAAAAAGGACTTCGTAGAATTCCTTTGCCGTAGGAATTAACACTTTCCGTTACCTTCTTCCCCGTCACTTGATAAGAAGGAATCTGAAACGCGGGCTCCGGAAACTGGTTATCATTGTTTATTGTTGATGAAAGGACTTCAAAATATTAGAAATATTTCATAACTCTCAGTTTGCAGCATGGGTGGAAGCATCAAAGTGTTTACTTATATAACTGAAGATGGACTTATATTCTTGATAATTTAGATGTGAGAATGTCATCATGTACTACGCCGCATATCGTAAGGGCAATTTCACTCAAGCAACGATCAATCCACGGCGAGTTCGATCGATGTTTGCGAGCAAGGAACGAGAGGAAAGGAACGAGAGGCTCTAACTATTTGTTTTTCGAGTTCGAATGTTATTTTTTTTCAAGGCGGTAGATTGGTAAGTTAGAAATATCGACAAGGTGTGGAGGGGAGACTTAAGCTTCGATGTGATTTGATTCTGAACTAGTGAACCAGGTATTTGCAGGTAGACCATTTGAATTAGCAATCAAGGGGACACCAGTGCCAGGAGAATCAGGACGAACATCTGAAAAGAAAGAAAAGAAATTAGCGAAATTACAGAGTAATTGAAACGTGGAGGGTCATTACCGTAGAGTCATGTAATGTATGAGGATAATAATCACCAGCCGACTAAAATCAAGTGAATACTTGAGACATGAACGTGCTGACGAAAAAAGAAGAAAAGAAAAGAAAAGAAAGAAAGAAAGAAAGAAAGAAAGAAAGAAAAAACACGGGTTCGGGTAACGCGAACGGCACTCGGATAAATGATTTGCATTTTACCTATCGTTATGTGTTTTATTATTGTTATATTTACAATCAAATAAAGAGTAATTGGTATATTTAGCGACACATGGTGGATATTATCATTACAAGATTCTGACCTCAGGGTGTAGAGGCAGAATGAGAAGAGGAAGGTGAACAAGACCTCGTGCAGCGGCTGCAATGTTCTCCTGTGCCAGTATAATTGATTTGTGTTATGGCACTTGCAGCTGTAAGCAAAGACCGCCTTCCTCATCTCCATTTCTTAATGTTTCCTTCTTCGGTTAGGATGGTTATTTCTTTAGTAATTATTTACGAAAGTAAAACAATATGTCGAAATGAAATAAGTTAATAAGTTATGTGTTTGACGTTTTATGATATTTCTTAAACCTTAATCACGATTAATGTTAATGTTAACGTGTATATTAACAATTTGAATTAACTGCAAATGAATACAAATGATTAAAATAGCAGCAACACAACCTGCCAACCAGTGTACAGTAAGAGTGAAAGTATTTTTTTTTTTTTTTAGTTTTCATTGTTTGAATTACAACATAATTCAATTGCCTTTTTGTAATGAATAAGCAGTATTACTTTGATCCTTATTTTTGAAGCTGGTTCTCTTGATTACAATGCAGCTTACCATTTAAAAATCAATATTTTTTACCTTTGGCTCTAGTCCAATTTGGACACTGTATTTAAGAGACATCTGACCCGTAGTAACCACTTCCCTCATCACACTACACTGGGACTGTTAATTCTTACAATAAAAAATAAATATATATATTAGTTATAATGGTAATGATAATGTTTAACCACGCTAAATACTGTAGACACCAAACTGTAGGAAATTGAGCAGTACATACTTAGAGTAGCTAAGCCAATTGGAAAAATGGCCGAACTTGCGATTTCGTGCTAATAGACTTGGTCCCTATATTTCGGAAGATATTCTTTGGAGAAAATAGTTATTTCAGTATACTTTGGCATGTTTAATGGCTTTATACATGTCACAGTAGGCTGTTTCTCGTGATTCATTGCCTAGTTGTATGTCTCTGGATTCAAGGGATTCCGGAATCTTGTGAAACCCTACCGTCCGGTAATCATCTCAGGTGTTACTCCAGAAGAGGAAGCCACTACTATTGCCATAAAATTCAACAAGTATCCTCAAATAAATCCTCTATTTCCCGATTCCATCAAAAGGAACTTCTTTTTTTATTATTTGTAAACCAGGAATTGGTCATTTATCACGATTAGTACAACAGACATCAGTCTACTGAATGTAAGAAGGGAATTATTTAAGCAAAAGGGAATTCGAAGTGTCCCACTTGGGTAGAAAATGCAGTGAGGAGTTAGCTATCTTTGTCCATTGGCAAGTTTCATAGTGGATAAAACTCCTTAGCAACTGCAGACGGATATTCAGGATCCGTGGATACTGCATGATACCAACGGTAATCCGTTATTTCGAAACGAGAAATATGATACTGTTCGG